>AUVH01073351.1:0-11695 GCA_000443045.1 Phytophthora x cambivora | reverse complement strand
TGCATGGATACGATCTCTCTCCATGGCGTCGGTGTGCTCAGCACCGCAGCGACACCGAAGCCAGGTGGCCAGTCTTGGAACGGATGATAAGCAAGCGCGGTGACGTTCTTTTGCATCCCTTGAGTCAGGACTGGGCAGACAGTCGGGAGAAGCCGTCGATGAGGACATCGAATGAGTCTCTTTCCATCCCCACAGGCTTCACCTCTTGTACAGGTACGGACTCATCCGCATTAGTCCACCACTTGATTCGAATGGTGCGGGTGCTTCTTGTAGGATGAGCTGATGCTGTCAAATTTCGATGTAGCGTGTCGATACGTGGGATGACGAGCCCCAAGTCCATGCAATCGGCTGCTTATCGCCCACCCGGGGGTGGGTTCAAATTCTGTTTCCTGTTTATTTTTCCTGCTGGACTCGATTGCTGGGGGTCTTCGTATCAGCTGGTAATCCCCACGTTTTCTTGAAGTTGATGGAGCTGCATTGTTGTGCACTTGGTTCCTCCTCCCTTGAAGCTGCTCGAGCCGTTTCGTGGCCTTCTGCATGTCAACCACATAGATCTGCTGCCAATTTGTTAGCACGATGTGCGCGTCGCAGCTACAAGTGTCGGCTAGAGAGAGAGAGAGAGAGAGACGCACTACATGTTGCGGCGTAAGCCACACGGGGCGACTCAACAGAGGCGGATCGCGAAATATTGGATCTTTTGTATTATTTCTCGGTGGGGAAAATCGGATTTGTGCCTCTGTCGCATGCGAATCTTGCGCGGTTCACAACTAACACCATGAGTTACAGACAACGACGGTGAAATCCACCATACCTTAAAAACCCGCCCACCAAAACTTTAAGTCCCGAAAGCTAGTACAGTCGTACCCCTCAATATGCCCAGGGATCTTACAAAGCGATTTGACAGGGAATCAATAGTTTTATTGCTGATTGGTTTCCGTACCCCATTGTAGACGATAGGATACGAAAGGGTATTCGAAGGTATGGGTGCGCATATTGAGGGGTACGACTGTAGTAATATTTTAGCTAATAATTTACAATTAAGTGGCCTGGCGGGTTTTCCTGTCGCGCTAAGCGTCAGTCGTTTCATATGGAGGATAGTGTTCAGATAGCGGGCGGATTTCACCGTCGTTGTCTGTACTATGTTTGTTGGGGTGACAATCTCCGGGAAGCAGAATGGCAACAAGTTATCGCTGATGGGTGACACCTTCTGAATCGATCCGCTGTGGTGGCACCTGGTTGTCAACTTCGTCGTCGGAGGTACCGCTGCGAGTTGCGCTTCCTCCGGTTCCAGTGCGTGGGAGGCGCGCGTCTGACTCCTCCGAAACGGGATCATTTCGTAATATTACGGCCTCGTTTCTGCCGTGGCTTCTTTTTCACGCAACTAGGATACTAGCGCCCGTGGCACTCGCCCGCATGCGACTGAGGGCTTTGGAGATGCCCACGGAGCTTCGACACAATCGGATTTCCCCCGTCAAGATGGAACCTCGGAACGCGTCTTCTTCGCCGAGTCTGGCGGACGTCCACGCAGCGTGGCTGGCTGCTGGTGCCAATGGAGACGTTGGTACCATGCGCGAGCTGTGGAGCCGGTTCCCAAAGTGGCTCGACTTCAACCGGGTACAGTTTCGTAATCCAAAATACAAGCACATGTACACGTCCAGTAAGCTGATGATTTGTTCGTGAGTGCTTAGCAAGTCGGCCATGATAAGTCGGACTCGCTGTCCCAGCGTCAAGCAAGATTCTGCAGCTGGGGAGACTTTCACCTGCGCACCATCGGCGCCTCAGCACTTCACACGGCGTCGTGGGGAGGGAACGTCGCGATCGTCGAATTCCTGCTGGAGTCTGGCCAGGACCCCAACGCCAGCGACGACAGTGGCATGACGGCTATAATGGTGGCGATCCTGCGTCTGAACCTCATGACTATGCGCTGCGTCTTCCGGGGCGGCGAGGCTGTCCGACGCAATACGGTTGTCGACGTAAGTGCTGCAGGTCCTCATTCAGAACTTGAGGCAAGAGGCTAATAGAGCGTCTGTCGGGGTGTGGTGCTTGCTATATAGTGCCGACAAGAGCAAGACGAGCAAGGCCAGCATGTGCTTAGCGTCATGGCGTTGCTGCTTCGTTTTGGTGTTGAAGTTGATGCACGAAGCCAGGTACAGTACGACCACCTAAGTGGCTCTTCGCACCAGAAGCCAACTCATCTTGTTGTGCTCATGACGTACAGGATGGCAAGACTGCGCTGCATTGTTCCACCAGCGACGACGCATACGACGTGGCCAAGTTCCTGCTAGATGCCGGCGCCAACATAGACGCGCTGGACGAGGTAGGCAAGGAGATAGTTGAATCGGTCTGTCTGGGTGTCTGTAGCTGATCATCTCTTGCTCCTTTGCTGCAGAGCGGGAAGACGCCGCTGTATTACTGCGTGCAAGAAGGAGGCCTCCTCGTTACGGATCTGTTGCTCTCCCGCGGTGCTAGTATCGACGCGGTAGACAAGGATGGCATTTCGCCGCTAGCACTTGTGCTACAGCGGGGCAATGTGAGCTTGTTACAGCTCTTCCTGAATCACCACCAATGTGTAGCGACACCGGAACGCCAGGATTTCAGTGGTGCAGTTCTTTTGCAGGCTGTTGACTACCGAGCGGAAGAAGCGGTTCGCTATATTGTCGAGAACGAGTACGCGTCCGTTGCGGTTTGCAACGCCTGGGGCGAGACACCGATGCATCTGGCTATCAAGCAGCGGAACCCGCCCTTGATGGAGCTGTTGAACGACTTGGATCCAGCGGGGGTCAGTTTAACCGCGGTCACTGCCGATTTCGAGACACCGGCGCATTACGCCGCTCGATGCGGCTCTCATCGCGAGGTTGAAATGCTGCTGCGATGTCTGACAAGTACGTTTGGAGGCGTGCAGGAGCTCGACGCAGCAAGTCCGCTCAATGCTGTCAATGTCAAGGGCTTGACTGCTCTGTACATTGCGGGAACTACAGCAACCGAGTTTGACCGCGAGAAAGCAGTCAAGGTGCGGGTATTGATGGAGCATGGAGCGCGGTTATTCCCTGCTGGTTTTCTGGTGACTGAGCTCACACCAGCGGGTTCTCGGACCATGTCGCGCGTTGTCCTCCCGGTTCAGGTACAGCAGTGTCTTCGTGCCTGGATCGTAGAGCATAGAAGCCGAACTGACGAGCCTGAAGACGAAGAGGCCGCGCACGCAGTAGACGAGGACGATCTGGTTGAGGCGGTAGCAGAGCTGTGCATGCAGTGGATGGCGAGTGTGGCGTGCGTCGGGTCATGGACGGCCTTGCTCCCGATCGTCATCTGTGCTGGCTACGCCCACGACGTCGTGCCGCTGCTCGTGGAGCTACCGCTGCAGCGTAGGGCCCTACCAGATCTGCTGCGTCAGATCGAGAAGCTTGCACGTCACCGACTCTGTCACGCCCTGCTGCTGCAGCTTCACAATGAATTGCTGGAGGCTTATCAGGAAATAGCTACACGGAGGACATGAACCTGAATATGACACCCACGTTTTACGGCTACACTAGTGTCGACAGTCGAGGGAGCGATCTCTTTCATCATTGCGTCGATTGAAGTTGAAGCTCCAGCATACTTTTAAAATCATCAAAATCATCAAATGAATCAAAGCGGCATCTTCTAGTCAGATTGCCTACGTATCCGGACAGAAAGACTGCAGCGTCATCTACAGTTATCTCACCAGGTACAGTACGTCGACATTCCTCTCGCTGCTCGACAACTATCCAATCAAATCTGTCTCTAGCTGTCGCTGGAGGTACATGTATTACTGTACATGTATGCCTCGTTTTACTGTCCGTTGATTACCTGGAAATCTAGAGGTTGGCCATTTGTTGGTGTTTGTGCCGGGCAGTTTCGACCACAGAGATCAAGCTCTAAAGCATGTACCGTCGTCCATCTCTAATTCGGAAGGGTGAAACATATGCAAATACCGAGCTGATCGTTTCTTAAGAGTATTTATGACTTCAAAAAGTATTCAAATCCGAATAGGTTATCCTCATACATAAGTTTATACCAGTACCAAATTAGTGGTGCAGGACGGTACATTGCCCCTTAAAGCATGCTGCTTGAATGATCTTCTGTCGCATGTATCATCATCACTTCGGGTCCTGTTCCTGGCGTAGGACAGGGGGAGGGTCCGCAAATTCGCTGTTTTCATCCACTGGATTCGACAATCCGCTGGTTCCTGGCCATCCACTCTTTCGCTGCATCCGCCGGAACGGTTTGCGGAACACCACAATGCAATCCGCTATCTGCTCAAATTCACTCGCATACTTAGTTTCCAGGAGGTACCTATATAATATATATATAAGGTAAGAGCGTGTATTACAAATAAAAGGAATGCAGGCCTCAGTCGAATTGTCCGAGTTGTCCTTCCTCCCGGTCTGCCATCTCGAGTTCGCTGTCGCCGGAACTGCTCTTGCTCTCCGGTTGCAGCTTACCGAGCCTGGCGGATGATCTTCTGTGCCTTCGTGGCTTCTTCTGCTTCTGCCAGCACCTTGGTCGGGTTCCGGATAAGCTTAGGCGAGAACTGTGCCATTGTCGCTGTATCGACAATAGGCTTCACGTTGACAGCAGCAAGGCTAGGAGGCAACTTGCCGCCGCGGTCCCGGGAGCGCGAACGCGAACGGTTGCGACTCCGACTTCGATTCAGGCGACTGCGTCTCTTGGCTCATGTCAGACATGATGTCTGAATCGTAGCGAGAGCTTCCTACCATCGGTCAGGTTCGTTTGAACAATATGTGTCCTACTATTGCAGGCGCTCGCTCTCGATCCGCTGGATAGCGGATTGGGCCGAAAATTCCGCTGGAACGGAGGTGCGGAACACACAGAGTTTTGAGCGATCCGCTGGAATGAAATTTCCGCTGGAATCGACCCCAATCCGCTGGAATTAGTACGTGCGGAACACCCCCCAGGTTGCACCCATTCGAGGGCCACGAGGTCAATTTGACCGGAGGTGATTGAGCCCCTCTAAGCGTAGAGAAACCATCCGGCGCGCGATGAGCGCTGGTACGACCTGTTGAAGTTTGAATAGGCGACGACTTCTTCAAGTGCATGTACGTTTGGATCCAGCGCGTGAGCTGCACTCTATGGATTCGACGTTCACCGCACACGTATCGTACTTCTTTCAGCACAAGTTTTTATTATTCCTGGGCTGCTTTTGCATCTGGTCTTTGTGCGGGCGCCGTGGTACCGAGCCGTATGAGGTCGGGCGGAGATCTACCAGCCTTCATAATCCAATTCACCCCGAGCGCCATCCCAGCAACCGCAGAACAATGTCGCTACCATCGACTGCGAGTAAAGCCGAAGTCCACACCGCGTGGCTAGCGGCTGGTGCTAAGGGCGACGCTGCCCCAATGCGTGAGCTCCATAGCCAGTTCCCCGAGTGGCTCGACTTCAACCAGGTAAAGTCTCACTTGCCTACCTAACTTAGTATTATTACGTTAGCGGAGACTACCAGACTGACTGGCTGTCTCGAATCCAGGAAGTCGGCCATGATACGCCGGACTCCGAGTCCCAGCGGCAGGCGAGATTCTGCAGCTGGGGCGACTTCCATCTGCACACCATCGGCGCGTCGGCTCTCCATACTGCTGCGTGGGGCGGAGAGCTCGACATCGTGGAGTTCCTGCTGGAATTGGGCCAGGACCCGAACGCGGCCGACGACAGCGGCATGACGGCTATAATGGTGGCCATCCTGCACCTCAACCTGTTGACCATGCGCTGCGTGTTTCGCGGTGGCGAGGCTGTACGCCGCAACACTGTCGTCGATGTACGTGTGTGGGAGGCAACGCTACTTCACCAATCGCGGTGGATGTCTAATGGTCGATCATTTGCTCAATTAGTGTCGAGAAGAGCAAGGTGAGAGAGTCCGACTCGTGCTCGCAGTGATCAAGATACTGCTCCAGTTCGGGGCCGATGTGGATGCTCGCAGCAAGGTAAACACGTGCTACTCGGCCGTCTACCTTGCTGAAGACTGACCGTGTACCGGTATCGACTTGATAGGATGGCAAGTCCGCGCTGCACTGCTCCACTAGCGATGACGCGTACGATGTGGCCAAAATGCTGCTGGACGCCGGTGCGAGCATTGACGCACTCGACGAGGTGCGATTTGTATGCTGCAATACCGTCGGAGCTTCAGGTTGCTGATTCTTGTGCTACCAACAGCATGGGAAGACGCCGTTGCACTACTGCGTGCAAGAAGGAGGGCTTCTTGTGACGGAGCTCCTGCTGTCCCGTGGCGCCAACATCGACGTGGAAGACAAGGACGGCGTTTCACCGCTCACACTTGTGCTAAAACAGAGTAATCTGAACGTGCTGCAGCTGTTCCTGAACCACCACCACTGGGTGTCCACGCCACAGCGGCACGACTTCGCTGCCGCCGTCCTACTCGAAGCTGTCGAGCACCGCGACGAAGCGGTCGTACGATATGTCGTGGAGAACGAGTACGCGTCCGTGACGGCGCGAAACACAGCGGGCGAAACGCCACTTCACCGAGCAATCTTGCGACAGAGTCCTTCGCTCATGGAGCTGCTGGCTGACTTGGACCCGGCAGGTGACGCCTTGACTGCAGCTACTGCAGAGTCCAAGACGCCTGCTCACTATGCGGCTCAGCATGGTTCGCACAAGGAAGTGGAGATGCTGCTGCGATGCCTGACGAGTACGTTTGGTGACCTTCAAGAGCTGGGACCAGCGAATCCTCTCAACACTGCTGATGGGAGAGGGAGGACGAGTCTGTTCACCGCTGCAATGTCGAGGCAGTGTAGTCAGAATCCTGAAGCGCGCACTGGTCCTGCAAATCACGCCGCACAACGAGCTATCAAAGTCCGGCTGCTGTTGCACCATGGGGCGCAGATATTCCCTCCCTCCTTCTTGGAGCAAAAGTTGGCGCCTGGCAACACCCGAGAAGCCTCCCGTGTCATTCTCCCTGTCCAAGTGCAGCGCTGTCTACGGAGCTGGCTCCTGGAAGACGGACCTCCTGCTGATGAACCCGAGAACGAAGAGGCCGCTCATATCATCAATGGTGACGCTCGGGTCGAAGCGCTGACGGAGCTGTGCAGCCAGTGGATGGCCAGCGTGGTGTGTGCAGGATTGCGGGCGTCGCTTCTCCCTATCCTCATATGCGCGGGCTACGCGCACGATGTCGTGCCGCTACTCGTGGAGCTCCCTGTACAGCGCAATGCACTGCCGACCCTACTGCGTCAGCTCGACAAGCTTGCACGGCATCAGCTCTGCCACCCTCTTCTTCTCCAGCTCCACGATGAGCTGCAAGAATTCCTGCCAGGATACTAATATTTGATAGCTTCACGCAGGTCATGCACATGTAGCTACATGTACATGGCATTTACATGAAACCGATTGGATACGTCGCGACCGACGACCATATGAGCCCCCTCACCGAGATACGCTTCAGCTTTGTACAGGAACGGAGTTGCATCCGACGTACAGTACAGTATCATGTATACGCAAGCCAAAAATGCTTACATGTACACATGTTGCAGCTCGCCACAGGGTGCTCTCTGTGAGAAGGAAACGTTACAGCGACACGAGCAGCAACTTGTTGCCAACACCAAGACCAATACGGGAGGGATAGGGCAGGAAACCGACGCAACTCGTCCTTCGGGGCTGATCACGGACCCTTCGGAACGATTCGTTCCTGATTACCGCGAGGAATGCAAAAATCTCATACATGTATCAGCAGGTTAGGAGCATTCTCGATGAACTTTTCGGCCCAGATAAATGTCGCCCATGTACTGTGCAGTAAATTACTGTAGGCCAATCTCATCATTTTTGGTCACTATCACAATGAGTATCTTTCAACAGTTTGTCAGCCTGACAATACCACGTATCACTTCAAGTTTTCCTCCGCGTGAGAGACTCAAGAAATCGTAGTCCAAGCTGTGCGTAGCTCATCATGCAGCTGGAGGAGAACGCAATGTCCAGATCCATGTAGGCATCTAGCCAGTCTTTCCAATCGACGCAAAAACTCATGAAATCCTCCGGATTGCATCGGCAAGTTCAGCAGCAGAGGCAAAACCTCGTATCCGTAACCCGCACTCACCACAACCATGAGTAATGTCAGCGAAACTCCATCATCGACGTCAACACTTGCCACCCACTGCACAAAAAAATCTGTCGTCACTTCAGATTGACACTCTTCTGCATCAGGAAACACACCCTCAAGTCCTCGATCAGACTCCAAAAGCCACATCTCCAAGCAATGTTTGACTTGACGCGGTAACACAACGATCCGCGTATCAGTAGATATCAATGCCTGCGCCAAGAACTCAGGAGGAAACAGCTGACCGCCATGGTCCAGCAACAGCCGCACTTTGGCATCTCGGACTTCCACACTGCGTCCAGCTTCCCCAATTTCAGTCGAAACTGTGGCTGTGCCTGCGACGTACAGGCTGGTCATGCTGCTCTCGTCACCCGTGTTGAGAGGGTTCGCTGCGCCGAGTTCCACGAGCTCCTCCAGGTCACCGAACGCCCTCGTCAGACACAGCAACAACGTCTCCACTTCTCGAGCAGAACCGTAACGAGCCGCGTAGTGGGCCGGCGTTTCCATCTTCGAGGTCACCGCTGTTAGGCTATCGCCCTCCGGGTCCAGATCGGCCAACATCTCCATGACGGACGGGCTGTGCCGCACAATTGCTTGATGCAAAGGCGTCTCACCCGCCGCGTTGCGCGCCGTCACGGATGCATATTCGTTGTCCACGATGAAGTGCACCACCTCCTCCACCTTCAAGTCCACGGCCTGGAACAGCACCGAGACGGAGAAGTCATGGCCTTGCCGCGTGGCGACTAGCTGGTGATGATTGACGAATAGCTGCAACACGTTCAGGTCGGCGCGCTGCAGTACGTGCTTCAAAGGCGTGATGCCGTCCGAGTCCTCCACGTTGATATCCGCTCCGTGAGCCAGCAACAAGTTCGTCACAAGCAGTCCTCCTTCGTAGACACAATAATGTAGCGCCGTCTTGCCGTTCTACATAACAGCAGCAGTAGATCAGGACACGTCCGCATTAGTCGAAATTGCAGGAAAGCTCCCGCGGACACAGTAGCACATCCATTCGAAAGTATCCTATCGATCGCTGCAAAACGACGCACCTCATCCTGCGCGTTTACGCTCGCACCGGAGTCCAGCAGCAACTTGGCCACTTCGTACGCGTCGTCGCTGGTGGCGCAGTGCAAGGCCGTCTTGCCGTCCTGCCAATAGAATGCCGCGTGCTCGTCAGTATCTGACGCGCAGCGACAGAAGCCGTCGCCGTAGTCGCTCCATGCTTCTGCAGCGGTTGCATACGCTCGTTCGACTTACCTGTCGTCGAGCATTTGCGTTGGCGCTGAACTGGAGCAGCAACGTAATGACCGCCGCCACCTGCTGCAATTGCTCCCTCAGCTCGCTACGGCACTTTTCAGCGTGGGATACCGACACAAGTAGTATCACACAACAAACTTCGTTAGCCCTAAGCAATAGCCAGTTATCATCATAGATGTACTGTACTTACATCCATGACGAGGTTGCGGCGCACAGCCTCTCCGTCGCGGAAAACACAGCGCATGGATATGAGGTTGAGGCGCATAATGGCCAGCATAATAGGCGTAACACCGTTGTCATCCCTGGTGTCGGGGCTCTGAGAAGCTTCGAGTAGGAACTGCACGATGCTGAGGTTGCCATCCCAAACAGCGGCATGCAGCGCCGATGCGCCAATTGTATGGAGATGGAAATTGTTCCAACTGCAGAATCGAGCTTGGCCATGCGAAGATGAATCAGACGCAGTAGGCCTCGTGTTCTGCACAGATTTACACGTCAACGCTCGTCCTCACCGTGGGCACAGCGCGCCTTCCTTACCCACTGCAAGTCGAGCCACTCAGGGAACCGACTCCTCAACTGCTTCATGACCACCGTGTCTCCGTTTGCGCCAGCAGCCAACCACGCAGCATGCACTTCGTCCCTCCCAGGCGGAGACAACTCTCGGCCCTGGTCGCTGCCTGCCATGGTCTCAGCTCGCGTGCTTGGTCCGAAGCTGAAGTTTTTCTGGGCGTTTCGACGTCAGCCACTAACTACTTCACCTCTTGAATGCGCCTAGAAGTCTGGACGAGGCGATAAATATGTACGGAGGACCTGTGATCTCGACAATTTTACAGATGGGCTGATTTGTACAACTATATGGACCCTATATTCAGTTGATATATTTCGGTAATCTTAATGGACTATTTCGGAATCTTATTGTGAACTTGTAAGGCCTCTGAGTATAAACCCTAAAAAAGAGTGAAGACAGCCAGCATCCACAAGCAGAAAAGACCAATGCTCGGGAAAACTGACTGGATTGGTTTGGATAGTCCGATGCATTTCCTCCGTACAGTATCCCGATCTGATTTTGCCATGTACGCTCCCAGCCTAGTAAAGGCTAAATACCGTAGGAATCCACGACCGCTAGGGCCCCTAGGACCCCTAGAGCCCCTAGCCTAGGGGCTCTTCAAACGGGCCCGAGCAGCAAGAGAATCGCGAAAACGACACAGCCAGTCGCAGCTATCGTCACAAACGGTACGGTGCGTCGTGTCGATTCTGATTGTCTTGAACATTCGTTGCCACAAGTAATTTGTTGTCGCGCCGTCGCTGTGGCTATTCTGGTGCTTACGTTCTAGTTCAACGCAAGAAAGAGGCGTGTATGGCTGTTGTGCAACGTTTTTTTTACAACGCGAGCAACACGTTCTTGTAGCTTCTGATGTAGCCTCGTTCAAATCAAACTGTAACCAAGAGATCAGCTTTAAACGAAACATTTCCGAAGGCGCTGCACTAACGCGCGTGTATCAAGAAACCGCAAGACAATTGAAAGGTGTTGACGTTCATTTCGGCTATCCCCAAAAAACTATTTGCTACCTGACTCCCAGAAGAGTATGTGCGCGCGGGGGGGGGTACAGTACTATTAATAAAAATTACGTGCTTTTGTCTAAAGACGTAATTTTCAGTTTAAAGTTGCACGCCGCCGGTTGAGTTCCAATCAGAACCAGCCGAAATTTAGCTCACCCCGTCGCTGGCATCCAATAGCTCAACGTTCACGGTATGTAACGCTCCTGCGTTGCGATGTGGAATGGTTTTAGTATTCTTTCCGCTTTTCCCTCCTCACCACTGGCAGTCATGATTCCTGCCAACACAAATGACGAAAGCAGCGCCAAGGCCCAAGCCCCCGAAATGGTTTTGCCGCCTTCCACCCCGATGGCCGACGTCCACGCGGCGTGGCTGGCTGCTGGCGCGCAAGGTGATGTGACTGCCATGAACCAGCTACGAAGCCGCTTCCCCGCGTGGCTCGACTTGGATCGGGTACGGCATCTCTTGTCTTTGCTTGTCCGCGGCCTCTACCGCAGTTGCAGCGCATCGCAACGCAACGCGCCGCAAGTGTCCATGCGTACAGAGACCAGCTGGCCAGCTTACTACGGGGAACCCATTATTACATGTTCTCACGATCGAGCTAACATGCCGAACCACGTGTATGATGGATGGATACATGAAGTCTGTAGGTCCGTCGGACTCAGCGCAGCGTCCAGCCCGGTTCTGCAGCTGGGACGGCTTCCACTTGGGCACCATCGGTGCGTCAGCACTGCACACGGCTGCGTGGAGAGGAGAGCTCGCGGTTGTGCAGTTTCTGCTGGAGTGCGGCCAGGACCCAGACTCGGGCGA
>KE580035.1:0-10638 GCA_000443045.1 Phytophthora x cambivora | reverse complement strand
TCTTGTGCAGCATGAAGCTGGCGCTGCTGCGTCGGAAAACACGCTCGGACGGGTCTGAAGCAGCGGTACTCTCCTCACCTGCAGGGTGGCCATCGTAGTATACGCTGGCAGGCACAAAGGCCCAGAGCCCTCCCATCATCGCCGCTCGGTGCTGCTGTTCCTGCAGCGAATTGTACTGCTGACTGGGTCGAGAGATTCTCGAGGGCGAAGCGGAACTTCGAGCGGCGAACAACGCTAACAACGTCGCCGGACTCGCACTGTCGTCGCTGCTGGACTGAGTGGCTTGCAGTGACTGTCGCTTGGCTCCGACTGCGAAGCTGAGACTCGCCCCAGCTCCCACGGACAAGCGACTCGCTCGAGCACTGGCACGTCGCTGAGTGACTTGGGAAATCTGCGTCCGCATGCGCGAGATCTCCCCCGCTACATCGCCATCCTGTCGGGACGAACAGAGCCCCATTGAAGGCTCTCGTAGGGTACGGGAGCACTCGTGCGTCCACAGTCTCAGCAGCGTCTCCACATCTGCCAACATCGATGGACTCACCCCAGCGAGACCCTCGTACACTCGCGCCAGGTCCTGCAGGTGATACTTGTACGTCGCCCGGAGTCGGTCCCAGATCACTGTCGTCGCAGCGATCACCAACGGAAGAGCGTATCGGACTGCAGTGGGCAGCGTAGCAGTAGAAGACTTCGCTGAGCTGCTGAGTCCCCAGTGAGCTTGCAGTATGAGTCCGAAGACGTGATGAAGCTCCTCAAGCTCACAAGACGGAGCGAAGACCGGGAAGAACTGCGACGTGAGCTTCCGCAGCGATTCTTCTCGACCCAGTTTGGTACATCCTGCTGGTTGGAAGTAGTCGACGTGCATCGAGCCGAACATCGTGAGGTTTTCGACCGAGATCGGCACACAACTCGCCCCGCGATAGACTTTGCCGTGCTCCTGGACAGACCTCAGGTACGCGTAGACGGAGGGGTATAGCGGTGTTCGTGACGGTGAGTTCTCGGCTGGAGTGGCCAGGTGCAAGTCGTCCAAGATGAGCAGCGCGGTCTTGCCTGGAGGTGGCTCGAAGATGCCCGTGCGTTCACGCTGAAGCATCCGCTCCAGACAATTCGCCAGTTCAACGGCAGCTTCACCATTGCTAGAGCTCGTATTGCTGCGAGGCATGGAGAAGAAGAAGGGGATGACGTCTCCGCGGTCGAGCTGACGCACCAACGCAGTCTTGGAGAGGTCTGTCGATGGGGTGATGACCAAAGGGACCCCCTCTTCCGCCTCGACAACGGACGCTATGGATTTGTTGTCATTCGTAGTGCTGATGCTGGCGTCGGAGGTGCTTCGAGAGGCTTGGAGACTGCCATCGTCGTCTTTCTGAAGACGCAGAGCCATCCACGTGACCAGCGAAATGTGACGCAGTCGAAGCCGCTTCACGGACGCGAGCGTCGCGGCTTCCATTGTCTTGGAGAGGACGGGCTTTCGAGCCTTGGTATCGTCTTCGTCGGCTGCTTGATGGGATCGAATGAGCTCCGTGACTCCACCGGCAGCTACGATCGACTTAATGACGTCGAGTTGACCCAGGAAGCTGCGCGCCAACGTCGTTCTCCGCGCATTGTCGCCGCTTAACAGCAGCACGCCTCGGCCTGAACGAAGTCCTTCGTTGATAGCCGCGTGCACCACAAGACTGCTAGTCGTAGGCACAAACAACGCACTGCTGCTGCTGTTGTTGCTGACTTGAGGCGGCAGTGCAGTGCGACCTGACGCGCTCACGACAGACACGAAGCGCTGACCCTGCAGATCGAGCAAAGTCTCGAATAAATTCATGTCCGGACCGCAGCCAAGCCACGCGGGGGTCAGGTGCTCGAACTCGCGTCTGAGGACGTCGCTCACTTGACGCTGGACGACTGGGAAGCCTCCAGTGCAAGCTGCGAACCCCCACATGAAGCTGTAGATCAGAGCCATCTCCACGCGAACCTGTCCACTCGAAAGCTCCTCTGCGAACTGCATGAAGGCCTCAATGTCCGTTCGCCTTGTTGATTCTGGCAGCGTAGATGCAGAGCTGATAAGAGACTGCAGCAGAGACGTCAGGTTGGTCACCCGTTGCAGCGGGGAGAGGTGGACGGGGACTGCATCCAGGATTGAGGTGAGTTCTGCTAGTATCGACGACTTGATGAGCCATTTTTCAAGCGTGTTGAACGTATCGGTAGCAGTCCACAACTGCGGCTTTGACACTTCCGACTGCTTCGAGACTCGCTCGCGTTGGACCTTCAAGTAGCGGTGCAGATACGCCGTTGCGATGTCCATCTTCGCTTCAGAGTCAACGGGTTTGGTGCGGCGGTAGGTCGTTTTCGCGTCTTCTTTCGTGTCTGCGTTCAAGTGGAGAACGGCATTCACGTGGAGGAATCTCGGCGTTGCGTCACCAAGCTGCAGCACTTCGAACACGAAGCGAAGATTTGGCGGCAGTGTCATGAACTCACCGTCTTCGAACGCCAAGAGCGGAGACGTGCTGCCTCTCGGAGCTGACAGCACAGCTAAGAGCCCTTCAAGCCACCGCAAGTCGAGCGCGTCGTCGAAAACCACCCACACTTGGTTGGACCAGTCAAGAAGAGACTGCGTCTTGCTTGAATTGTTGGGACTTTCGGCGGCTTCAGCCTTGACAGCCTTTGGCACGTAAAGCTCTTGCGCCTTGCGGATTAGCTGGCCCAAGATGCTTGGCACGCGGCCGTGGCCGTCAAGCGAGACGCCTCCGTAAAGTTGCGACACTGTCAGCGCCATTGGCAGAACAACTTGGACAGCCACACTCGCGGCAGGAATCTTCTCCGCTTTAGTCGTCAAGTACGAGTTGGAGCGCTTGGCCAGAGCCGATGGAGCAGTAGGAGGCGGTTTGCTGTCTGCTTGCGACTCGCTTTCGCGTGATGACGCATGGTCACGACGTTGGAGGCACAACTCGAAGGCTTTCGCGAGAACTTGGTACGTTGTCGTCTTCCCAACCTCCGGAGGACCCACCAAGACAGCGCTCACACTGAACGTCAGCGCCGTCGCGAGGGACGAAATCGAGTCCAACATGACGCGGCGAGGCACAAAGTGCAGCTCGTGGGTAGCGAGCGTTATGCACTCGAGTAGTTCAGGCGGCACTCCAGTCTTTGTGGCAATATTCCCGTCACACGCAGACAACTCGTCGTCTGCAGTCGCCAACTCATCGTCGAGAATGAATTGAAGTGCTTTGAGTTGCTCCGAGTCGATCCGAACGCCGAAGTACTTGAGCATAGCGTCGCGGAGTAGCGTTTGCTGGTACAGTTTAATGCTTTCAGCTGTCGGTAGTGAACGTTCATCGAGTTGAGATGCCGCAGCGCTGATAACCGACTTCAGAGCCGCAAACGTGAACGGATTTTCATGAGATTTCGACGCTGCATCACTCAAGAGGTTGAAAGTACAACGAGCTTGCTCCCACACCAGCAGTAGCTGCTTCGCGAGTCCGCGTGGCTCCATGAATCCTCTGCTGAGCAGCAGAGCTTCCACGATGTACTTTTGGTCCCATTGAACGACCGCAAATCGACTCAAAGGCTCCGTCCAGATGCGAAATTCCTCCGAGTCTGCCATGAACCGACCAGGAACCACCGCCAACATCGCTGTGCCTGGAACGAACGTGATCGGTGAGCGGTGCAGCCCCACGATCGGATTCTTCGTCAGCACCGCGTGCTCGATCGATGCCAGAGTCGTCGCTAGTGCCTTGATCAATGGTGCACTGGTCCTTATACTGTCCGCGAGCTGTAAGCTGGCGCAGAAGGTTCCTCCAGCATACAGCGCTCCGATCAGCAGACGCGTCGCGTGGGTGTACGAAGTCAGCGTTGCGCTGAAGTTGCGTCGTCCCAATATCGAGCTCACCTGCAGACTCAGAGTCCGCTTCCCGCTTTCAGACGGACCAGTTAAGGTGCAGCCTTGAGCGTGTCGGATGCAGGCAAACAGCGAGAAAAGCGAGCGCAGACTGCTTGGCGTCACCACAACGTCGTCGTGCGGACTCAAGTAGTTGAAGCCGTACGGGATGTTCAGCGTGTTCATCTCCACGTGACACTCGTGGCCGACGGTCGTGGCATCATCCATCCGGTACTTGAGTTGATACTCCCAGTCGACAGCCACACCCCCAGGCGTCCAGAATGAAGCAGGGGTTGTCTGCTTCGCAGCCACGTGACTAGCAAATGCATCTCGGAATTGAATCCCTTGAAGCTGCAGACCGGATTGCAGCATCAACTCGCGTGGGGTTAACAGATCTGACCCCAGTTTTGAGGAACCGGAGGCTGGAAGTAGCTGGTTCATCACGCGCGAGTTGTGAGCAGAGAGTTCACTCGCAATTCGATCCAAGCGACCGGGTCCGCTGCTACTTAAAAAGTCTTGTAATCCAAGTTCAACTATCCCACAACGCACGATACGATCTGCCAGCAGAATACTCTTCAAAAAGTGTTAGTTTTATAGATAAAAACAATGTTTTCAAATTTACTGGTCACGGACGTACCTGGAGTGAGAAGTGGGTGAGGTCGAGTGTTGGAGCAGGTTCCGATCTGTCACGAGTACAGCTCGTGTGAGTCCAAACATGCACTCGATTCAGCTCAACGGAACCGTTCTCGCCATCTCATGTCAAGATCGCATCAGAACCTGAAGCACCTTCGCATTGTGCAAGTTCCCTATAGTTAGCTACTGCATTCCTACGAGGTAGCTAGAGCTTCTTTCAGTCTTAAATTCGCCTCTTCAATACGAAGTACAGCAATTTCCAGCTTAGCCAGCAAGACTCAAGCCGTGTACAACGGAGTGTTCTGTTAAGAACGTGACAATTTCGAAATTAGAGTTACTCAAGGAGTCACTCTGTCTACCGACTTCGGCTACAAGTTCAAGATCTCGCGGAGATGCCTCGCTCAGCAATCCAGATTCCCTGTGTGAAGACGGCACGGCTAGACGGCGGATGCGATGATCAAGAACCTATTATGCGCCCTGGTGAAGGCCCGAGTATCTCGAGGCTGTGTGACGCGCCGTCGGCAATGCCTGCTGCGGCCAACGTCTCCTCACCGACTTCCTCTCCATCGACCATGGCGACCGATCAAGTCCTGGCACAGTTTATCCAGATGATAGCGGTCCACCAAGCCATGATGCAGGAGACAACATGCAAAATGCAGGCGCTCATGATTCAACAAGCATCATTCCAGTCGGAATTGATCGCTCAGGCGACCTTCCAGTGTTCAACATTTGCACACGAGTTTCGGGCGGATTACCCGACGAAGAACGCCAACTCCATCGAGAGCTGCGGTGCTATGGCCAACGCAGTATCTCTACTTACTGCCGCTCCAGTTGGATTGCCTGGTTTTGAGCCAACGCATTCATTGGAAATGCTGCTTGGTGACGGGTATGATCTCGTCAGGCATCAGCAAGTCGGCAACATTTCATCAGCATTGTCAGGTTTCCCGACTACTTCCCAGTTTGACCTGGAAGAATCAAAGTCGCGTGACGTCCTGCTCGCCCCTGGATTTTATTACGAAAATCCAGAAATTTCATTGCCGAACCAACGCAAATGTGGCGTTGACGGCTCCGGAAACTATTCTTCGTGCCTGGTCACAAGTTGTGTGCCGGCAACCTCGTGCCTGCTAGACCGCCTAAACCTGCCAGGTATTGGTGACGCTGAGATTGTTTCCTATTACCCCCAACACAACGACGAGAGCGTGGGCAATAAGGTCTGCGCTGGCATCGAGCGTTACTCTTCGGGGATATCTGTTGCCGACAATTCTATCCCGTCTCTTATGGGGTCGTCGTTCAGCGCTACCCATATTGAAGCAAACTGTATCAGATCAGTCAGCACAGGTTCGCTACAATCTACGGCTTATTGCCATTTGCCCGTCACAAAATCCAAGCAGCCAATGGAGGTGCTGCAGTGTGGCGATATCGCTCCAGCTGAGCCACCTCGAGCTCGCAATAATTTCCCTACGACACTTGGGCCAGGCTCGGTGCCTCTGGCGAATTACCAGCTCCTCAACGTGGAATACTCAGAGTCGTGTGAGCTCCTGCTGGAAAGCCCAAGAATTCATTGTGGGACCCTCGAAAATTCGCAGGCGGTCAGATGCGCATCTACTAGCAGCGTCGGCGGCTTGGTGGCGTCGACTTCTCGACCATGTTCCAATGATCGACGTGTGTCATCACCCTCGAGCTCACCGCATATTGAGATCTCTGGGTATATTCGCTGTTTCAACCAGCCTTACTATGGACCGAATCGTCCTGACAATTGTGGTGATCTCAGCAAGCTCTTTTGTGGCTATGGCCACGAGCCTCTTCTCCGTTTGGCCCCCGATATTGATATTTGTGTGGCGCCATTCAATTCTCCGGTGCTTTCTAGCGACAGCTTTTCGAAGCCTCATTTCAAGTCGATTGCCTCCGCCATTGCACCCCCGTGGAGATCATCTTCTACTTTACGCCGTATTGCGGCGCTTCTGCATCAAGTTTTGGATGCATTCCCTGCTCACTACAATACAGCGTTTCTAAGGGAGGGAGTGTCACGAGTACAGCTCGTGTGAGTCCAAACATGCACTCGATTCAGCTCAACGGAACCGTTCTCGCCATCTCATGTCAAGATCGCATCAGAACCTGAAGCACCTTCGCATTGTGCAAGTTCCCTATAGTTAGCTACTGCATTCCTACGAGGTAGCTAGAGCTTCTTTCAGTCTTAAATTCGCCTCTTCAATACGAAGTACAGCAATTTCCAGCTTAGCCAGCAAGACTCAAGCCGTGTACAACGGAGTGTTCTGTTAAGAACGTGACAATCTCTCATAGCGAGCCAACATCTCGACCATTTGTTTGGTGGATCGACGTAGTTGCTCCGCGAGTCGCTTCTCCACCGCCGCCAGCCACTGCTCCACCGGTCCGCGAGCTTTCAGATTCTTGCCCATGGGGATTGTTTCAGCTTCTCCGTGGACTCGTGACGTTACCTAGCACCAACTCAAGTAAGTACTTATCTTTTACTTTACGTTAGCGACGGCGCGTGACGAACCTGAAGAATATCTTGGAAACCATCTCGAACGCCGAAGACTATGCGCCCGACATTGTCGAAACATTGGTAGAGGAACGAGGGAATCGCCCCCACATCTCGACACCTGGTCAACAACGTTGCCAACTCCAAGTCGGAGAGCTGGAAGAAGGCTGGGAACACCTGCCGCTTGATCTGTCAGAGCAAGTTAGTTGCGTTAGTTCTCAGTTTTTTTTTTTCAAAAAAAAAAGCAATAGTTTGAAGGACAAACGCACCTCGAGATGATCTGCCAAAGTCTTCGCTGCGCCTTCAAAGCCTTCCAGAATCACTTGCAGCGTTTGTCGGTGCTCCGCATTCACGCCGAAGGGCAGACACAACGACCGGTTGAACAGCGCGTGAGTCAACGAGCGCCACGCCGTGTCGTGCTTTTGAAGCTGCTTGGCTTGCTCCGGAAACGTCCGCGCGAAGTCGATGGAAACTAAGCGCTGGGTGAAGTCCCATTTGCGCTGACAGACTTGCAGCAGCTCCAGTGACTCCTTCGTGTGGCTCAAGTCGCTCAGCATCTTCGGAAGTCGCTCCTGCACCACGAGCGCGTATGTCGAGAGATCCATGACCCGAAGCAGCACTTGACTCTCCTCGATCAGCGAAACCAGCTCGACACAGTCGCCAACGCAGTAAACGTCCCGCCCGTCTCGGTCTTTTCGAGCTTCCACTGGAATTTCTTGCGCTTCCCAAGTACGCACAACGCTCATGAAACTTCCAGCGATCGCGGCCTCAGCCGAAGCTTCTTCGGATACATGTCGGATCGCTGTACTGTGGGCAACGGCGTTCACTTCTAGCAACTGCTGCACGTGGATATCGAGTCGAGTGCTGGAAGACACTGCGGTTGCATCCACCGCAGCGAATTCCTCCTCATTCTCAACATTTTCAGTGTTTTCGGTGATAACTGGCATCAAACTGCACTGCATCTTGTGCTCGAGTTTGGTCCAGTGCCGCTCCGCCAGGTGCGGGTTGCGAAGGTCGCGGATCACTGGCGCTAGGCCATGCAGCGTGGCTTGCAACTTTTCCAGTCGTTCAAGCTCGAAGCCTCCAGCAACTTGAGTGGCACATTGACGGATTTTCTCGACGACCACGTCAACGTGGCCAGCTACTTCGCCCATTTTGTCCAGATCGACGGCGCGGATAGTGTCCGTGCTGCAGTTGTGTAAGTGCTCGTCGGCCTCGCATACAACTTCCCATAGTTCCTACAAGCAGAGAACCTGGTCAACCTCAGGTCTAGTGACAAGCAGCTAGATACACGCACGTACGCTCTTGAGTTTCAGTTCTGCGGCCAAAGTGTTCAAGTCTTCGAAGCTTTTACTTTGAGGACGGAGCCCGCCGGAGGCCTCTTCAAACACCAGTTGGATGCGTACAAGTCTTGCAGCTTCTTCCTGCATTTCCTGAGCTTCTTCGTACAATTTAACGGCGCTGTCACGAGCTTGTTGGCACGTGTTACTCTGAGCTGCGATGGCTTGGTCACTTGCCGCCGACTGCAAACTGCTCACCCTTCGAGCAAGCTACGAAAAAATAAAAATGATGAGAGTTGTGTAACTTTTCGTAGTAAATAGCAAACATTTCGGCGTATACCTTGGCAAGATTTTCTGTAAGCAACGGCATGTAGCTCAGCAGATCTGCGTCACGATTTGCATACGCTTCTTGGACATGCGACTTCAACGCCTGAAACTCCGGCTCGCACAACTCAAAAGCTTTGATCGTGTCCATGGGAGCAGCGAACTTGAGTTTGTCCAGAAGACCGAAAAAGTCCTGTAGGAAACTCAAATCCAGCTCTTTGTCGAGAATTTCATCGTACACTTCCTGGAATTTAACAAAACAAACGAATTAGCACTATGACAACGCGAATTCCGGAGTACTCAAGACACAACGCACCCGGAGATTCAAGAGGTACGTGGTGAAGGAGTCCAAGTTTTGCGTTATGGGCTTCTCGATTTTGCTGCTGGAGAAGTTGATGTAGCGCAGAAACTCGTCGCATTTCTCGCGTGCAAGTCGCGGAAGAAGCTCCCGCATTGCGTCAAGACATCGTGCGGGCGACGGCAGTAGCTCCGCCTGCAACTGCTGCATATCGAAGTGGAGAAACTCCACGTTCGCCGACATCCTGAGCGTCTCCAAAGCATTTAACTAACAAAACAATTTGGTCAGCTCAGAGATTCCCCAGCGATAGAATGAACTACCCACTACCCACCTGCTTCATGAAGCGGTTCGCGTCGCTCTCCATCGCCTCGAGCGTGTACTCATTCCGACGAAAAAGTCGCGCCTTGAGGTCGAAGTTGACGCTCTCGTTCTGCTGTCGGAGCTCGAGAACTTTGCAATACGAAGCTGCGAGGTCTGCAGCGCCATTCAACGCACTGCGTACAAGGTCCTGGATATCGTCACGAGCTGAACAAAAGTGCGTGTCTTCCTCCATCCGCTCGAGCAGGCGGTTTGCTGGA
The DNA here is from genome assembly GCA_000443045.1 of Phytophthora x cambivora. Lineage (NCBI taxonomy): Eukaryota > Oomycota > Peronosporomycetes > Peronosporales > Peronosporaceae > Phytophthora > Phytophthora x cambivora. Next base: position 1,166 of record KE580035.1, on the reverse strand, counting down.
CATCGGGAGCGTTCTCCTTCATCGCCTTCATTATCATTTCGAGTTTCTTCTAACTGGTGAGCAGGACAGAGGGCACTTCTTCGAGATGTCCCCGCTGTTGCTGGGCGAGACGAGTCGAACGTCGAGTGCAAATTGAGCGCTCGGATGTCGTCAGCGAAGTCGAGGACGGAGCGAAGCTCGGGACTTGACAGCAACGGCGGCACCTCACGGAACGCCTCGGTGAATCCAACGATGATCCTCTGCAAGACCCGCATGAGCTTGGCAAGGTCCGGCTTAAAGCAGATTTCGTATCGCTGTCGTGCTCGTTTTTCCAGTATCGACGTGGTGGCCACATCCAGAGCAAAAAGCGGCTGAGGCCCGAGACACGGAATCGATAGCACGTCTTGCTCGACCATTGAAGGCTCGGCTAGCACTCGAGATGCATCAATTTCCGTGTCTGTTGTGGTAAAAATTGGCGTGTTAGTTGTGCTGAAAGGCGGTAGTACCAGTAGCTGTAGCAACGCGTTCTCCGCGACGAAGAAGAGATCGTCCACGCTAAACGTCTCGGAATTGGCGCCCGCGTAGTTACTCAGACCATGAAAAAACAGTGCTTCGAGCTTGTTTTCCATCGAGGCGACGGACATTGAAGACATCATGGCCTCGGTATCAGCTGAAGACGAAGTTACAGCGCGTAATTTGCCTTCCCATGCAGCGTGGAGGAACGCTTTGATCTGCTGCTTGGTCAGAGGCGAACGGTTGAGCAAGTTGTGTCTTGGTTGACTTGTGCTTGAAGAGCCAACGCTGCCTTCAGCTGCAGTCTGAGAGCTGTTAAGTATCTGGTGCATTGCTGTGACGAAGTCCTCGTGATCTGTGAGACGCTTGATAGTCGCTGCGTTTGCACCGCGTAGCACGAAGTCGTGGAACAGATCGAGACTTTGCTTGACCACGCGCGCGTACGTGTCCAGCAGTAGGAAATCGACCAGTGTCATGAATTTGGTCAGTTGCTTGCACTTGCGCCGCTTGATGGACGCCATCGTCCATCGAATGTCCTCCAGCTCGTCTGGCTGGGCGCTAGAAGGACGAGTACTTTTCTCTTTTCGATGCGAGTGACCAGGCTGAGATAGAGTCGCCAGCACCAGCGAATTTCTCGCCTCCACAGCCTCTGCAGTTGGCAGCCGCATGGATTG
>AUVH01073060.1:0-11612 GCA_000443045.1 Phytophthora x cambivora | reverse complement strand
AGTCGTGAAGTGAGCATCGACAACTCTGTGGAGTACTTCAAGAACAATGATCTGTACCGTTGGAACAAGCGAACGCCAACGATGGACGTGCGAGTCACCCCGGTCGTGTGGAAAGCGTTGCCTGAGCCTGTGTTCGAAGAAATGGGTGGGCGTTCTGTCGCCCGCGTTTCACGTCGTGAATTCATGAAGAAGAAGAAGGAAGATGAAAAGAAGGCTGAGGAAGCTGCAGCGCCGAGCCCTTCGCCTTCGGGCGATGAGGATACGCACTCTCAAGAGGATGGCGATGAGTTGAGCTGCAGTCAAAAGGCAGCATCGCTGGCCACAGAAATGGCCAACGGTAAGGGCAGCATCTCACAACCAGGGAGTCCTGATCCCGCAGCTGACGGTGGTGAGGTGGCGAATGGCACTGAATCTGCCAACAACACTCCGGTCAAGCCGAAGAAGGTGGTGTCGTCGGGGTCACCAGAAATGACAGGTAAGCGTGATCGTGATGGAAAGACACTGACGGAAACTGGCAGTTCGGATGGGAAACCGTTGAATGCTGCTGACAATTCTGCCAGTACGTCGACAAATGGTGCGGTGGCTCAACGAATGGCTTCACCTCCCGTGAAGGAAGTGAAGAAGCCCTTGGAGTTGTCAGCTCCCCCTGCCGTGTCGTCGCCGCGCAAGAGACGTAAAATGAAAATCACTTTTGCCAAACTGAATTGAGGAGGTTGTGCCCAGGGCAATGGTGGCGTGGGTGATGGCAAAAAAAGAAGAAAAAAAAGAAAAGAAAAGAGGAACACCATGGCATGCCATGAAGAGAAAAAAAAAAAAGAGAAAATGGTTCCCCACAAAAAAAGAGGTAGCAGTAGTAGCAGCAGCAGCAGCGAGGATGCCTCTAGACAACCAGGACGAAGCTTGCACGGAGACGAGGAAGGTGAGCGCAAGCAGATTTTCTGTTTGAGCAGCGAGTGGGCCTCTTATACGCATGTTGCTTTCAGGCTCGCGAACGACAGCGATGAAGCCGTAACCGGACGAAGACACTGCAGGCGGTGGCCGGCCCCAAGCTTGGCAAGGATTGAACTCTTTTTCTTGTCAGTGCGGGGAGAATAGATAGGAAAACACACTTGCAGGCGGGTCAGGAGGATGACTGCCACCTTCATGACCAAAGCCTACAAGACAATAAAAACCAAATAACACTAGCAAAATCATAAATCATTGTTCCTGCGTTCTCCTTACCATCTTCTCCACTCACGGTAAGTTAGTTGGAAAACAAGAAGAACGACACCAACTTCAACCAAAAGGTCTTCTCGACTTCCGTCAGTTCGTCTTGCTCCAAAAATGCTGACAACTCGAATCGAGGCGGTGACGATGATAATTGAGCTTGCGAACAAGCAGCCAGCACTCGTTGAAACTTGGCCTTCCAATCTTTGTCACCTGATTTTGGGTGCTCTGGATCTGACACCGAAGACACCGAGGGGCCAGCAAAATACCTCATCAGCACACTCACAAAGAAATCATCCGCCACTGCTACTGATTTCCCCAGCGAAGACGTTCCTTCCGCCAGCAACTGAACTCGAGCAGAAGCCAGCGATGTAATATCCAAGGAAGTTCGATGCCAAAGAGCACCCAGGGCTTCCTCCGTTTGGTTTGACAGCCACACGCCAAAATCTCGTAATGAAGGTCTCTTCTCCAGAATCCCTGAGTCGCCGTTGCTTTCCGAGGCCTCAAGAGGAGACATAAGCAAGCGACAGTATTCACTGAACAAAGTTAAATCCACGACCTCCGTGGTGCACAACAACTGTGGCACTTGCTGCAATCGGAACAGAGCATGCAAAACATTCAGGTATGGTGGCATCAGCAATTCTGCTTCCTCTCTGACAAGCTCCAGCGCTTGTGGGCTCAACTGCGCCGCCCACCAACTGCTTCCCCAATCAGTTACGACCAACTGCCCCGTTGGGTCATCGTCACCGTCGTAGCAGTCCTCGTCATCATCATCACCTGAACTGCTCCTGGTGAAGTATGCCCGAAACAGTCTACGGAGACGATTGTCGCTGCTGCTAGCCCCACCATGAACCCCCAAATTCACATCATGCAGCTGCTGGAGCTCTCCAGTAAAATCTGCCAGACCCCCGCGGTCTTTCCGTTGTCGGCGCTTCAGGAAAACAACGTTCTTGTTTTGCAACAACTCCAGCCGTAGTGTGTTAGCCGTTCTCACTTTGCCCTTCTCCTGGGATGCTAGCTCGTCGAATGATGGCGAAGTAAGGATTTCGATCGGGTAAAATTCAGGATCTGAAATGACGAGACGCTTGATAGTGGATATGTCTGGTAGGAGGCATGGACTTCGCATCATCCGGGATGAAGGTTTAGTATCACCCTCACAGTCCGAAGCTTGATTTCTGCCTGGAATGAGCTCGACTTGGACATTGACGGCACATGTCGTTTTAGTGTTCACATCCACGGTCTCCAGTAATCGCGAGGTATCTACAGCCATAACGTATAGGTGACGGAATGCCTGCAGATGATACTTGTTATCCGCCGTATTCATCGGAGGCATCGGGTACAGCGAGATCACAAGTGCGGCGATAGCCTCCTTAGAGCGAGAAACAGTGGCGCGCCCACCGCCCAGGAAAAGTAATCCGATCGCCATACTAAGCGCCATGTGGTTGCCATAGCTCATTGCCGCATCCACGTGTTGTCGCAAAGTTAACGAGCGTAGTAGCGCCAGAGTCTCCACGTTACCCGTTCCGGCATCAACTAAAGCTAAGGCTAGTGCACATACAGCTAGGCATCGCTCGACAGTAGCACGCTCTGTCGCAGCAGCAACCACATTGCTACTACCGCGTAGAATCGTCGAAGATGATGCCTTCGATCTCAACTCACGAAAGTGAAAAACGTACTTGCGAAGTGTCGAGCGAGCTGACGAATTGCCAGTACCAGCAAAGCGTAGACCAATGCTCATGCATGCTCCCGCGACAATATTTGCGTATGCCTCACAAATTGAGTTAAGATCACCGTGCGGCGGCAATCCATTGGGACGATTAGTTTCATCTTTCGTGCCACTTCCTTGCGACTGGATAGACCTGTATGCCTGAAGAAGTTGCGCAGGGATTTCGTGCTGCTCGATCCATTGCACTGTTGGTGATATATCGTTCCACATCACTAGGTTCTTTGACAGTGTTCGGATCAACAAGATGTCGGGACGAACGTAGTCGAGCAGAATGAGTGTGTCCGGTACCACCAATTGAGCGGAAACAGCCTTGTTCCCGGTCTGCATGTACATGAAGGCTAGTGCCAGTGCGCTGGCAGATGCAGTCACACCAATATTCACGTGTTCACCCCCACCACGAGCCCCATTGCGATCACTCGTATTCTTTGCATCACGGCCAACGCCAGGAGAAGTTCCGGCATCACTGCTGGACGTACCATTCCCTGTACTGCTACCGTTCACCGCAGAATTAAACCCATTACCTCCACTGCCAAACGCCTGCCAGCGTCGACCGCGATAAAGGCAGCTTCCTGCCGCATTCGTGTCCCGGTACTGTTGCGCACCACCGACGATGTATTTGTGAAGCTTCTCTTCAAGTTTCAGATCTGCAAGCCCCGGGTCTCCGGTTGTAGCCTGGCCACGTCCTAGTACGACAAGTCCCAGTGCCATTCCTGCCGCTAAAGCGTACCCCTCCAGCTGATCGAATGAAGCAGTTGACAAACCCGTATTCCCGTTGTTCCCGACGAATTGTGCGCTCGATGGAGAGCGCGCTATCTCGGCGAGCAGTAGCTCTGTCATTAGCCGATAGCCTGTACCTTGATACAAAATGCCGAGTCCGAGTAATGCCGCCGTTTGAGTGGATGCGGGCACTGAAAATCCTCCAAATGGTGGTGGTAGCAATGACGGAACGTGTAGACACAACATCTTGGATACTGATCGCTCCAATGCCAGCTCCAAACCCGTTCCGAGAAGAGGAGTATTATCCGATGACGCTAGTTCAGGAACATTCGAGAAGAAATGATCCGCTTCAACTGATGGGATCTCAGAATCCGCGCTTGGAGGTGCAGATGGGATGTTCTTGTCATCATCCGAAATGGCATTCGCTGTTACAGTCTGTCGCTGTCGTTTTCGACGACAGTGTGCAGCGGTACAAGCCATGCCGAGCATAATTGCAACAGTCACGAACTCATTCGACAACGACAGGTAGTTGTATACATCAGCCATGGACAGACACTTCAGATGACCACGTAGCCCAATTCCGAGTAATAGCCCTGCGTGCGCTGCATAAGCTTCTTCCAGGTTACGACCAGTGGAGTCCTCTGCCCCTTGTCGAGCTCCAGGAGCCCCCGTTGCGGTTCGTTGCGGAATGTCGTGAACTGAAGGTCGATGGTACTTAATCCAATGACGATTGATGATACCTGAGAGATCGTGTGCTGGAAGCCGTAGACCCGTGGCGCATCCATTATGAAACTGAGGCCAGTACGTCAGCTCTTTAGCATAGCCGGAAAGATCGAGTTCTACGATCGCATTTGCCGGTGGTTTACGACCGGCAAGCGGTAATGCAGGTATGTGAAGTCGCCATATTTGCGTTTGTGCGGTAGAAACATCAAAACTGCCGAGCGTGACCATACCACGCGCCACGGACAGCGCCATAGATCGTTTACAGAGAAGCATCAAACGAGCTTGCTGCTGCTGTGCGTAGTCAAGATCCGAAAGATCAGGTGTCTTCTCTAACTTCAAGCACAATGGGCGACTCGAACGAAGTAGCCGTGCGACCTCTTTCATTCTCTGGTCAGCAGGAAAGAGTGGCTGGCTCTTGCTTATAATTTCTTCGAGACCGTCACAGTCGTCGCGGCTCTCATCCTCAGTGTGGGCGTTTGGATCCGGCTGCTGCTGATTCTGCGCTACGCCTGAATAATCGAAATAACCACCCAGATTCTCCGCACTTGCAATACTGAGATCTTCCCTCCCCACAAACGCGCAAATGTCTTCTGTAATAAATGGAGGCGGATGATGCTTCACTTGACGGATAGTTTGCATAATTGGAAAGCTTAGACCCACGGGAAGATCATCAAGTGATAGTGCTCTACCAACAGGATCTTGGGTCAGATAAACGACCAGCTTGAATGCATTTGACTGAGCGGTTGGAAAATGAAGTGTTCTATCTTCCGAAGTTGAAAACATCAACTCGTATACCCGGCAAATTGCTCTGGTGCGCCGCAGGGGATCTCCATAATGTTTCGTGACGATTCCAAAAGGAAGTGGTTGCTGCAGATTTTCAAATAGTGCGGGAAACGCCATCAGTGAATGAGGCTTCCCAGTCATTTTGCTCCGAAGCCATAAAATTAAATCTGGCACGCATCCATAGGTAGCAAAACGAAGCAATCCGTTCTCTCGAGTCTTCTGCTGAGATCGTAGTTTGGAACTTTCTTCTGGCATTTTACGCGTCAGAACACAGTTATCTTGTTTGTAGTAAGCGATGAACGGGTCCAAACCCATTTGTGACGCCATGTTCAAAATCAAATCCGCTAGTCGTAGTCGCTGCTGAAAATGTGTGGCCGACAATTTGAATTCTTCGCAAAGTAAGTGTAGCCCTGCAAAAAAGGACTCCACGTATTCCTCCATACCAGTATGCCATTGTTTGTTTTTCTCCGGATACACATCTCGATCAGAGCAGGAACTGCTTCCCATAGATTTAATCCCAGGAAGGTCCATCGTGGCAAAAAGCATCGCGTGTTCATATTGATACATGTCATGAAACTCACTCTGACAAAGTATATCAAAGGACGAGAGCGAAGGAGCAGCTATATCCTCATCATTTTTGCGGGACGAAGCGTTACTTTTACCCCCGCTGTGCTCCGGCACCAGACGAGCAATACACTTACAAAAAGACTGCCACTCGAGCCCACCATCCACGGGTCCATTATCTTTTTGTGCCGGATGCAAAGCATTCTGCTGCGCCCAGGAGATCACTTGTGACTTGAACGAGCACAACACTACAGGAGGAACTATGAGCTCCAGGACACCAAACACTTGCTCCAATAAAGGAGAGCTAATAATCTTCAGGGGGTGGTCCGACTTCCAGATCTTCCCACTCAAGTTGCCACATAAATCCGGAAACACTATTTCGTAAGCATAGCCTCTCTCAACAGAGTTTAATTGAACATTCCCCACGAGTCGCATTTTTTCCAAACCGCCATCATTTGCCATGGAATTATGATGATCCAGCGTCATATCAGGGATAATCAAGCGACAAATTGGACGGTGCGCTCTGTATAACTTGAGCGTGCCATCCTTCTCTAACACCACGATATCGGTGGAGTGCTCCCAATTTTCGCCGCTAAACTCATCGCCTTCAGATGGTCTCGCGTTATTACGCTGTGAGATAGGAACAGCATCACGACAATGCAAGATTCGCACGCCGCCACTTTCACTGTCACCATCATCAAGCAACGTAGTCGAGGTTTCTCGCTCTGAAATAGGCTTCAACACGAGCGTTCCTGCGCTCTTGTCCATCATACAGAGCAGTGGGTGGCCATCAATACCCGACGCGATAAAAGCTGCCTTCGAAACAGCCGCAGACGAGCTTGACGACGATGCGGGCGCGACTGGTGATGGTGGAACAGGTGAGGCATTCGACACCGAAGATGGCGAAACAATCGGCGACAGAAACATCGGCTTTGAGGAGGCTGGTGCAACTCGTGGAGACCTCCACATTGGTGTTGCCACCCACTCAGGTTCAATGCGCACTCGCAACTCCTCCAAATCACTTCTAGCTCGGTATCTCGTCCACGTGGGTCCATCAACCACGCGCACCTCCGGCATCAAAGAACTCTTGGCTTTCGTCTCCACCTCATTCAGTCGGAAAACACAAAACCTCTGCTCCCACCGATGAAACGCCACCAACACAGGCGACGCTGCGTCCTCCAGCACAGCCACAGCATCCAAATACGAGTCCGACAGAAACTTGTCCCCACTCTTCCCCGTCACTTCTTCCGTGGAGCTCAAAGCCACGGGCTTGACCTCATCCAGTGGATGTCTGAGCGTGAAATACCTCGGTCTCGACGGCACACCCTTGTCCCCAGAGCTGTACTTGTACCTGTCTCCATCTCCTCTGTTGCTCGTGCTGGCTCGTCGGTTCTTCCTGGCCAGAGCCAACGCAGCAGCGTCTCGGGGCCGTTTCGAGGACGTGGACGGGATCTGCACCGCCGGACTGCGCTGCAGCAGCAGACCGCGGCCTTCCATGGGGAAGAGCCCATTGGCCTGGAAGGGCAGCGCCACCTCGAACACCTCTCCGGCTGCAGTGTACACGTTTAGGCAGTCGGAGCGCACCAAGACGCACAAATGGGGCTGTGCACGGGGCTTTATGGGCGCCTTCCGCTGTCTCCTGGGTCGAAAAGACCCATTTTTAACTTGATCTGTAGTACGCAACACGTCTGATGCGAAATCTGCCAGCACCGCCTGCAATACGCGCCCAGGGAAGACGAAGCGCCGCTCCTCGACGTGCGTCCCGCGATGCACGAAGCTCACGCTGTCGAAGCTCACGCGCACCAGGAAAGGCGACCGCGCGTACTGAGACTCACTGAAGAACACACGCCCGTTGTCTGCACGCAGCGAGCCGCGCTGGTTGGCACGTACGCCGGCGCAGCGCACGCGGATACAGGCATCGTCCGGCGGCTCCATTGAAGCTGTCAGTGTATCCAATTTTTGGGTATACGAATAGGCCCACGGTATTGGGTAGTTTGCGCACCCTGCTTTGGGTACATATTTTAGTACTAATACAGTACATTTGCGATGTTAGAAATGCGTCGAAATATACATTAGAAATGCATACCCGAATTAGAAATGGACATTAGAAATGGATACAGTCTCATTTCCTTGGGCCCATTTGACGACTTGACTGGACACCATGTTCGCGCAGCTCAAGCGCGAGAGTCTGCGCAAGCTGCAGGCGATGGAGGACAAGAGTCCCAAGGGCTGCATCGACGAGCCCATTGTGGACATGATCAAGACCATCAATGCGCACCCGGACTACGTGAGTTTAAGCGGCGCATTGCAATGGGTGCAATGGCGTTTTGAGCCCTTGCTGACCATTTGGTGAACTGTTGAATTGCACAGGTGACGAGCAGCTCGTGCTCCGGTCGCATTGCAGTTTTCTGCGGTGAAGCTGCAGGCAGTGAAGCCGGCTCGGACCTCATCACCAAGGGCGGCAAGTGGCTGATCGCTGAGCACGCCACCATCACTTTCGACCAATTGGTTGCGGCGTTGCGCTCGCCCGACGCCAACTCCAGCACCAGCAACATGGTTAGTACTCACACTATTATATGATTTTGTTATTGTGTGGCTAATTCATTGTCTTGTAGATTATCTTCAAGCACGAACCGTTCATCATGCACGTTGTGTGTCGCGACTTGGATGCAGCGAAGGAGCTGCTGCAGTGGGGTATTGCGAGTGGGTTCCGTGAATCGGGCGTTGTGCTTGGTAACCGGAAGATCATGTGTGCAATTCGCACGACTGCCAATGGACTGGAGATCCCGCTTGGACGCAATGCGGAGCACCTGCTGGTGAACGAGGACTACCTCAGATGGATCGTGGATGTTGCAAACCAGAAGTTCGAAGCCAACAAACAGAAGACAGATCGCCTCTTTGAGGCTTACCGTGCGAAGTTTTGTCAGCCTGCGAGCTTGCAGACTGGAAGTAGTTCGCTGGTTGAATTGAGCTCATGGAAGGAGGCTACTAGCGAAGACAGTGTGAAGTTGGTGGGTCATACGAGTGTGAAGTACAAGGACAGCATTATCGTATTCGGCGGCCAGGGCCCTACGGCTTCGGGAACGACGACTCGCCTTGCCGACGTGACGTACTTGACCCCTTCCAAGGATGGCTCTCTTCAGCAGACATACCATGCGGCGGCCGGAGCTGATGGCCCCTCAGCTCGGATGTACCACTCAGCGGTTGTTGCTGGATCACGCATGATCGTGTTTGGAGGACGCGCTAGCCCAGCAAAACCTCTTGGTGACATTTATGCTCTTGACCTCGAGTCGAAGCAATGGGAGAAAATTGTTCCTCAAGGAGTAGGACCCTCTCCTCGCTGGAAGCACTGCAGTTGCGCAGGTAAGGTTGATTTTTGGCAAACTCCACTGTAGCATTATTATCGGGAATTGTTGAGCGGGGGCTAATGGTTGGTGCCTCCTTTTGTATGTGTAGTGGGATCTGTTGTGTACGTACACGGCGGCCGTGATGCCGAGCAAGTATTTGGCGACCTGTATGCACTAGACCTGGCCCAGACCCCGTTGCAATGGCGTCAAATTGGTTTGTAGTGGTCATCTCGCTGCTTCACATCGCCCTACAGTTCCCTTTTGGCTGACTAATGCGTGAATGTACTTTCAGAAAATTCGCCCAGCATTCCGCGCCGATTTGACCACATTGGTGAAGTTGTCAGCTCGACCAAACTTGCTTTCTGGGGAGGCATGACATCGCTGGAAGGATCCGATGGCACCGGTGAAGATGCTCATGGATCTTGCTTGCTTTTCGATACTGTCAAGGAGACCTGGGTGCACAAGACACTTAAAAATGCCAGGAACAATGGCCAACCACCTGCGCTTTTTGCTGCTAGTGCTAGCTCAATCAGCGACCACCAGATTATCGTGGTAGGTGGTATGACGTCTGCCTTGCTCGCAAATGGAGACAAAGCAACACAAAAAGTGTACATGCTGGACATTAAGGCTTCGCAGTGGTCAGAGATTGGTGAAGTGAAGCACGGAAACGCGGCATTTGTGGGACACAGCAGCACGTGGATGCCGAACAACGGTTCCCTATACATTCTGGGAGGTGGCTTCCAATGCTTTGGCTTCGGACAGTTTTATTCGTCGGCATACCGGTGTCAGCTTTCGATGTCGACGCCGAATAAAGCCCCCGCAAAAAGCAAACCAGCTACTGCGTTACCATCCAGTGCGTCAGTCTCATCAGACGATAAGCCTCTCGGCGTCCTCGTTGGAAAGTTGCAAGTGAAAAGGGTGAAAACATTGTTGGAGAAAGCTCACGTGTATGACAAGGCTCGACGTGTGCACGTGGCGAATGTGGCGCATTCCAGCGAGACTGCGACGGATGGAAAGGCGTCCACGATGTTCTTGCTCCCTGTTACAGCAGCTATTCATGAACTGATTGCCTCGACCAACGAAGCTGAACTACAGCAACTTGAAGTTGTGTCTGATGACGATGCGTACGCTAACAAGTTCGGCAAGACGAGTGGGCTGAACCGCAATGAAGTCATTCGCAGCACGATTGAAGCATTTGCCAGCAAGCACCAACTTCCTGCAGAGATTGTGAAGGCTATTCCGGACAAGTACGAGTTTGTAAGCGACGTCTTGCTGGTCCCGCGTGAATCCTTCCTGGAACCGCAATGGGCGCCGTTTGCAGACGAAATGTGGGCGCACGTTTGTGCGTCGACGACACCAGCTTTCTCCCGCGTTGCACGTAAAGCCTTTATCGATGCCAACGAGAAACGCCAGAGTCATGTGGAGCTGTTGTACGTGAACAACAAGGCATTGACCTCCCAGCGTAGCAAAGAGACTCCGGGTTGGGTGGAGATCCGTGAGAATGGGATCATCTACGGCTGGGATCTTACCCGGGTGATGTTTTCATCGGGTAATGTCACTGAGAAGGCCCGCATGGCGAACATTGGGTGTCGCGGAGAGACCATCGTGGACCTCTTCTGTGGCATTGGCTACTACGTTCTTCCGTTCCTGGTGCACGGTGGTGCAGCTTTCGTGCACGCGTGCGAGTGGAATCCGGATTCCGTGGCAGCACTGCGTTTCAATCTGGAGCGCAATCATGTAGCAGATAGGTGCAAGGTGTACCTCGGCGACAACCGCGAGTCGGCTCCTAGTATCGGTGCTGTGGCTGACCGAGTGAACCTTGGTCTTTTGCCCACAAGTGAAAAGGCTTGGCCATTGGCCGTGCAAGTGCTAAAACCCAGCGGTGGCTGGTTCCACGTGCACGACAATGTTGCCGTTGAGGACCGCGAGGCATGGGAACAGCGCCTGCTGGACTCGATGCGCTCGCTCGCGAAGCAATTCGGCAAAAACTGGACCATCACGTGCGAGCACGTGGAGAAAGTCAAGTCGTACGCCCCCAAAGTGTATCACCTCGTGGCTGACATCCACTGTGTGCCAGCTTAAACGCAAAAACATGCAAGGCCAATAATCTAAAACGATACCAGAGTTTTTGCTCGGATGCACAAATTATTTGCCTTTGCACGTCACGACTGCAACTTGAAGCTGTCGTGAAATTCAAAATCTTGTTGTGGCGGGACTTTTCGCGCCACTTTTCGGTCTATTTCACTTAAGTCCGCTTGATGGTGCGCAGCCATTGGCCAGCGCAAAATTTTGTGTCCACCCATTCCCTTCCACATCTCGTTTGCTCCCCCCAATCCCAGCACCAAATAAAATGGCTGCACGCTTTTCCCCGCAGGACGTCGTAATGGAGCCCGAGGCCAAGAGGCGACTCGGGCCGCATGTGCAGCGCCGCGGCGATGGCTTCACGGAGGCCGAGTCCATGGGCCTGCTGCAGCTCGTGCGCAGTCACTGGCGCGAGGGCTGGGACGTGGTCGCGCAGCTGCACAACCAACAGTTCGCCAAGCACA
>KE579999.1:0-10289 GCA_000443045.1 Phytophthora x cambivora | reverse complement strand
CTACGTCGCGCGAGCTCAGGTGGCGTTTGCGAAGTACGAGTCGTCGCTGATTGCCCACGTAGGCGTTTTTGGTCTTTCTCCGTCGACTGTGTGACGCCAGACGATACTTCATTTTCAGGGCATACAAAATTTTCGCCATCGCGGGTCGTCGTGGAACTCGTCCATTGATGGAGGTCAAGCTTTCCAGCGACATCTACCTGGTGACAGGCAATAACCACAGTTTGGCTGGTCATGCAGTTGTTATGACTGTCCAAGGCACCACTCGGATTCTGTATGACACTGATAATCGCAAGCCAGTTGATCCAGTGGTTTGGATCAATTTCGTCGCATTTCCTGTCCTTTCGTTGTCTTCAAGCGTATGTAGCTGATATGAATTGTTTTGGGTTTCCGCGGGTTTGCCTTAACAACAATGAACTCTTCCCAGCAATCTTGTGCTTTGTACATGGTACAGTCTTCTGCTTCAATAAAGAACACCGAGCAAATAAAATCCTTTGGGATTGTATGCAAGCAGTAACCAAAGCACGTCGTTCGACCTCTCATCTACCAATAACCTTTAGAGTTGTATATATATCAGGCGTTCTTTATTGAAGCAGAAATATGTATATAGTAGCATGTGTCTGTAGGAATTTGGTACAAGACCAGGGAAACCTCAGTGAGGCAATKAGTTAGAGAAACATTTGATTTACTGTATTGTTTTACAAAAAAGCTCAAAATGTTTAAAACTTACCCCAATTCTCAGACTAAGGCCCACCCACTTGAAAAATAGCAGTTCATTCTGACTGGTAGGTCAAGTCAATCACACTGCCATCATCGTTGTCATCGCTTTCTTCATCCGCGTCGTAGTCGCTGAAGGTATCCACAAACCACGGTTCCTGATCGCCCTCTTCATATTCCTTGTTTTCTTCGCCATTGTCTTCTACGCCCACTTCTTCATCGTCAGGCCCAAGCAGCTCGCGAATATCTATGCGCCGGTGAAGCCTGGCAATGGTAATTTGGGCCTCTTCGATATTTTACAGAAGCATACGGCTTTGCTCAATCATGGTGTAGTTTGGCAGCACCAAGATCTCGCCCCGACGTAGCTTGGTAGGACGGTCGTTGCCGGAGTCGGATTCGTAGACGCGCTTGGTCATAGTAGTTAACCGTAAAATGAGGACTGGGACTGATAGATTCTCGTTTTCTTGGTGGTGAGGTCATTGCAGTCTGCACGTGCTTCGAAACCCACTGCCCGTTTCGAGTAGTCGGGGTTTTTAACACGTACTTTGTATACCGTTACCCGCACCCGTCGACTGGCGGCTGGTGTGAACCTGGATTGGACGGAGGGCGAACGCGCGGCTTTCGGGGTGCTCAAGTCGCTGATTGCTTCCTCGCAGCCTCTCGCCTTTCCTAGTGGTGATAGCGAAGTCTCTGTTTTCTCTGATGCGTCGGAGGCTGGATGGGGCCTGATCAAAGCACGCGGATATCACATAGCAGGGCAAAAGATCGATAATACCTTGTAGGATCGGTAGGCACGATCTACTGAGGGAGCGCAATCATTCTATTTTTTGGAATGTCATACTCCCGCCCTGTACTGATGTTGCCAACGTCTTCGTTTTTACGAAGGGAATGGTACAATTACCGCGGTAGTATTGTGAATCCCGTTGAAGTGCTGTTAGAGTCACACGGTTAGCGTCATTACCGTAACGGTGCCTACTGCGTCTGACTGCAACCGACGCGCCTGTGGTTGGCTGAATTTAGAAGAAAAAAAAGGTGTGTATAGGCTTAAAGTTTTGGGCAGAAGAGGGTACCCTCAGTGTAGCATAGGAGAAATGTGGTCAGCGGCGACAGTTGCAGCGGTGACGGCACGCGGACGCAGCGATGGGGGGGTCATGCTCTTGGCGTCGTGCCTGTTTTTGAACCTTGTTGGAGCGATATCGATGAACTCATTAAACACATCGCGGCACGGGTACAAGAACGTGCCAGCCACTTGAGCCTATATACACATAGATCTAACACAAAGTTAGCAATATATTATATTATTATATATTGATGGTAAATATACTATTATTATGTATTGTTGGGTCAGAGACAATCATAATATGCTTGTCTCTGACTTATTCATATTATGAATAATTTATGGTAGATCTACAATGAAGTAAACTAAGTAATTTATGTGTCGGATCTGTGCGTTATATAATATATAATTATATATTGCTGGGTCAGAGACAAGCATATGAATAATTTATGGTAGATCAACAACTGTATATATTTGTATACCGCTACACTGCAATTACGGCCAAACCTAACGACAGTATATTATAATGTCGTCACGTTTGGCCGTAATTGCATTGTAGAGGTTTTGCCCCCCCCCCTGTCCACAAATCCCGCCGACTTTACATCTGACTCAAATTGCTTCTTTGCAAGCTCTATGGGCACAAAGCACCCCAGTTTGGTTTCTACCACACACACACACACGTTAATACAAAAGACAGTAAACAATGCTGGTTCTGTGCGGGTTCTGTCTGTTCAACGCGTTCAAGCGGGCTGCTCAGTTAGCAGGACGACCGGATATTGTCACCCAGAGTGAGATTGACTGTTTCGTCAAGCTGTATTTGCAGGTTGGCCCACTTCGAGGGCGGCAGCTTCTCCCCCGCGCGATTTCCTTACTTGGCTCGCCCGCGAGAGTGCTTCACGTAGAGGTTGTAGTTTGTCTCGCCAAGGGCCTCCACGAGGGGCAACCTCGTGGTGGTCCTTGACGAGCGCTTCAGCAAAAACTTTCCGTGTCTCCTTGTTCACGTCGCTGTTGCAGGTGGTGGGCTCGATGCGAGACTGATAACCATACAGCCAACAACTTGTTAGGGCAGTATAATGCTAAATACAAACGTAGTTGAATCGGCAATTAACATCACCTGCTTCACCGTGTACATCATGTCGTTAAGGTGACGAGAAATGGTAGACGTGGAGATGCTGACGTTAAAGTCATACGCAACCAGATCTTGCATCGTCTTGAGCGTGAAGGAGCAACACTCGTTCAGATAACCCTCTAGCGCCTCCTTGATCTCAGGCGTGACCTTGGAAGACCTCGCCCCGCCACGCGGGAGGTTCTCCACGTGGCCTGAGTCAACCAGGTACTCGGCCGTCGTCCGGGG
Organism: Phytophthora x cambivora; assembly: GCA_000443045.1. NCBI lineage: Eukaryota > Oomycota > Peronosporomycetes > Peronosporales > Peronosporaceae > Phytophthora > Phytophthora x cambivora. The sequence continues at coordinate 7,164 of KE579999.1, read as the reverse complement.
GAAGCCATTGTGGCGGGCAACAGCTCCCCGGAGTTGTACGCGTCCAGAACGCGGCGGCGCTCTTCGNGGGGGGGGGTCTTGAGAGACGCTTGAGAGGGCATCGGCTTCGGTGGGAGCAAGTTGGGAAGTGAGCGGTATTACCAAGTGCGGCGAGCTTCGCTAACCAGCGCGAAGCCAATCGATAATGGTTTACGTCGACATGTCTAGCATGTATGCTTGAAAATTAGACAGATTTGCTTGCAATAATTCTAATTATAGGGTTGAAATACTGTTACTTCAACTACCGCCAATATTTCTGACAACTTTGCTTGACGATTAGCCCAACAATAGCCGGGCAAAGGTGGAGGGGTATACAATATATACCGTTGTTGATTCTACCATAAATTATTCATATGCTTGTCTCTGGCCCATCAATATATAATTATATATTATATATACGCACAGATCCGACTAGGGATGTTAAAAATATAATCGATTGGATTCGCCATTACGATTCAGACGGATTTGCACCGGTCCAAGTCGATCCGTACCTCGAACGTTCCGGTGCGTCTCCGTCGTTTTCAAATCCGACTCGATGCCGATTATGGATGTACCTACAAATGTCAATATTATTGCTTAGCGACTCCAAGATATAATTTTCAAATAACGGCTTACAGAGAGGTGGTTTGAGTCGGAATCGAGTCGGATTGAGTCGGATTTTACAGCTTATCCGGATCCGGATACTGGTCTTCCGGATTGGCATTTCCCCCCTTGAGGACCAAATCCCAGCTTCCAACCCATAGCAGCATGGATGGCAACGAGGATGCCGCAGGAACTTCTTGCAGCCATGACATCGAAGGTGTGGCGAACGACGTAGCAATGACGGCTGCAGATAGCCCCGCGGCTTCTAGTGAGCAGAGATCACGTAAACGTTCTGATATCTGGTCGTTTATAAATGATCTCGTCAACGGCAAGTTTTCCTGTAAGTTTTGTGAGCGCGACGGCCCAGAACAAATCTGGATCTCCAAGGCTCACTCTACGATGCGAAATCATCTAACAAACTATCACAGCAGCGAATATGGCGCCGCGATGGATACACTGGCGGCAAGGCAAACAGATCTGTTTGACCACGGGTTTGCACGAATGGTCAAGAAGCTTATGGAGGGCGCCTTCAACAAAGCAGAGGCGGATAGTGCCCTTGTCGAGTGGATCGTGGAGAACGCGCTGTCATTTGCAACCGTCGAGCAGCCTAAGTTTAATGCGTTTTGTGCAACACTGGGGCCCAGCTACAAGGTCCCATGCCGTCAAACTATTCGGAATCGCATCATCGTGCGGTGGAAACTGATCCGCATACAGGGGTGCGCCTTGCTGATCGTTTGCTCGACGTGATAAAGGCGATGGATGGAGCTCTGTTCGCAACACTCTGGGCTATTACAACTGACAATGCTAAGAACAACAAGACAATGGTCCGATCTATTCGTGTCAAACTACCTGATGCTGTTCGAGATCACCTAAGCGACGCGATACCTCCATCAGTCGCTGACATGACTTCTGAATCCGGTAGCGCCATTGAAGCACCGCAGAATGTGTTTCAAGTTCGCTGTCTTGTTCATGTGCTGCAGCTTGCTGTCAAAGAAGGCCTCACCGAGTGCTCGTTCGTTGATCCCTGCATCGGCACCATTCGCGATATCCTGAGGAAACTTGTCGAGTCCACGTCCCTGAATGAAGAACTTGAACGAATCTGCAAAGTATTGGAGGTGAAGTTCGAGCAGCCTGTGCTTGATTGTGTCACGCGCTGGAACAGCACCTGGTCGATGGTGATATCCGCAATTCACTTGCGAGAGGCCCATTGAGGAGCTGCTGCGGCGCATTCACGGCCGCCACGAAGGCTATCGAAACTTCCTGATCGGGACCGATGACCGACTTGCAACCTCGCTCGATGACAGTAAATAACAGGCTTTGGAAGAATTCTGCAAGTTTCTGACGCCCGTAAAGGCCGCAACCATGATGATGTCTGGTAAGAACTACCCCACGTTTGGGATGGCAGTCGTCGTATTTGAGCTGGTGTCAAAGAATGCGACGTCAATAATCAACCAGACCGTCGCCCGCTACACCGCCGACTTTGCAACGGCTTTCAGGAAGAAACTCGACCAGTACGACAGCTTGGAAAAAAGCCGCGAGGCTTAAATTGCTGCCATGCTCGATCCTCGAGCCAAGACGCTTCTGCCCAAAGTAATGACCGATATTGCACCCATCAGGCAGTATGTCATCGACGAGTACGAGGCCGAGTACCGCGTCCGATTCGAGAGCCAGCAGCAAGGCACCAGTGCCTCCACGTTGAACCAGCAAGACACCGAGGAGGTCGCTCTGAGTAAGGTTCTGCACCAAATGCTGGACGACAGCTTCGGGCTCGACGAGCCTACTGGGTTCGATGGAGGAGAGTCGTTTGCTTCAGAGCTGGCTCGTTGGCTCGTTCACCGGGATCCCACCATGAACTCGAAAACCAGCAGCAGTGCAGTGTGTGCCTGGATGCGCACCCTCGACCAGTTACCAAGAATCCGGATGATGGCTCGGGACTTTTTTGCCGTGATGGCGACGTCCGTCCTAAGTGAGCAAGCTTTCTCTGCTGCTGGCGCCACCGTAAGTGATCGGGCCCGGCTCGAAGTACTGCATGACATGGCAGTGGCTGCTGCCAAGCAAGACTCGGATATGATGCTGTCTCTGCGGTATCCGAGATGCAGTCCTTCATGCAACTCAACGAGACCACAGCCAAACTTGAAGCAGCCAAAAGCTAGTAATGGAATTCTGTCTCGATAATCTGGTCCCAGCACGGCACCTGGCAAACACCATGCAAACTGATCTTTGCACTGTTCTCCGCACAAATCGTATCAAGCAGCACAACATCTCCATGCAGCAGCTCGCCAACGGTTCACGACAAATTGCCCTTGATGTCGGAAAACCAAAACCACAGCTTTGTTCAGCAAACGGTTCGTCACGTTACCCAGCACCACGCTCGTAGACCAAGAAGTTCGAAACCAGGTCATCTCCTCGCCACCCTCTGGAATGCCGCACTCCCTTTCAGTTCGTTCAGGCCTTGTGCTCCACCACCGCCTCGCCGGCGCAAATCGTCTTCACGTTCATGGCTCCCTGGCTCCCTTGTTCATGCGCACAGCATGAAGCACCCGCAGAATGTGAAGTGCAGCAACTGGCGCGTCTTCCGCAGCAGGGGCCAGAGCAGGAGCAGCCTGCACTGGAGCCACCGGGGCGACAACAACCGGAGCAGCGACAGGGGCCGGCGCCGCGGAAGCCGCTTTCGCCTTCTGAGCAGGCGCAGTAGCAGCCTTCGCAGCAGCGGCCGCGGCCTCAGCCGCAGCCTCGGCAGCCAGACCGCGCGCGTACTCTGATGCAGAGGTGTTAGACGTCTCCTTCTCGAAGTGAACAACCTCGCGGTGGGACTGGTACCACATAATCTCACGCGGCACGGACGGGAAGTCACCAACCTGAACAGTGCGCAGCGCCATGTTCGTCAACGTCGGAGCAGGATCAATCTCCACGAAGCTATGAACACCATTCTATGAGAACAGTAGCGCCTGCGTCTTGATCCACTGCACCGGCACCGCAAACTGGTACGCCAGCAGCTCCACCACCAGAAGGTGCGCGAGCTGGACCTTCGTCGTCAACTGCAACTGCATCGGGTCCAGCACCTCCGCCAAGAACGGACTCTTCGTCGCCTGGTACGCCTCCTCGAATTACGAGTGCTCCAGCGAGAATGGAGTGGCCACCAGGTTCGGGATGTACCGGTTCACCAGGAGCGGCAGCTGGCGCTCCAGCACCTGCGGGTCGAACTTCGTGCTCAGCAGCGCCCGGAACGACGGCACGCCGCCCAGCAGCTCGCGTGAGTGGAACGGTACGTCAATACCAACCAGCGGGGTCGTCGCCAGGCCTCGGGACAGCGTAAGCGGACGACCTCTCTGCTCGCACTTCTCCTTGCGAGCGCGAGCCTGCGCGGAGCGTGGCAGAGCATAGTAGAGTTCCGTAAGGAGGCGGCGCGGCTGTCAACAGAGCCTCAGAGGCTGCGGGGACGCACCATTGGAGCTGCCCATGGCTGACTTCGCTTGCTTCTGGTGGTGGCCTGCTGTCTTATGTCGAGGTCCTCGACTCGAGGATCAAGGTGTCGAGCGATTATGTGTGAATACACATTAGGGTACACCCGGAGCTCTGGTTGAAAACTTCAACGGCAACAGGATCATGCCAGTCGAGCAACGGACCGCAGAACGATATAAAGAGAGGAAATGAACTCGACGATTTATACCACAGTCTTTGGAGCTTTGGATGGTACGCCACACCAGGCATGGTGCTGCAATAAATCCCACGGCGTTGCCTGTCGTTCGTTGGTATATTTAATAGTCAGCTACGGTGATCCCCCATAGGCAGAAGGCACCGGCTCGATGGAGTTGATACGGTCTACAAAAGACGGCTCAGCAGGCAGAAATAGGCAGGCAGGTCGCACCAGGTAGCGAGAGAGTCAGGACAAAACCACGGCCAGATCGACCGATACCCTCCAGCTCTTGCGCCGTCGTCGAAAGAAGGAGAAGAAGGAAAAAGGAGGCAACCAATCGCCTCTTGTTGTCGTCGCAATTTATACGATCGAGCACGGCGCACAACACGGCGCTTCCGCAGCTGGATTCTCTTCGTCCTGCGGTTTTCCAGCGGCAGTCGTCGTCACCGTCGACCGCGTGACCTGTTGGTTGGTATTCACCATTGGATACTTTGGTCCAGCTGAAGCAGTAGCGGCAGTGTTGTTGGCACTCGGGACCACTGGATTGGGATGGGAGAACGACGCACGGGCGATCAGGTTGGCGTTCGGCACGACGGTATGACAGCGAGAGCCGCGCGAGGGCGTTGGAGTTGGGGACCACAGGGTTCTGCGTCTCGACGTACGACAAGGACAGGGACGAGCGCCGACTACCCGAGTCCGAGGACGTGCCTCGGGGTCGTCGGCCGCCGTACTCGCTGGACGCGTCGCTCTCGGCGTTCATGTGCTCGCTGCACAGACTGAAGACCTCGGAGGGCGTGCCGTCGGGCCGGTGCTGCCGCGCCTGCAGGCCCTTGGCCCAACGTGCGGCGTCGTCCTGACTATCGGTCTTGAGCAGGTACGACTGCTCGCCGATGGCGATGGAGTACTCGAGACATAACGCTCTCCGCGCACGCAGCCTCGCACGAATCCTCTTTCTTGTCCTCGATGACCACCCAGAAGGGGCGTAGAACGCCATCACCATGTCGACGAAGCCGCTGTCCTTAGCATGGATCGAGCACAACAGCTTAGGGTGGTGCTGGAACGATCGACACGATGCCGACTTTCAGCTCGGCCACTGCCGGGCAAACCTCATTCACCACAACGGCACTCGCTGTGCCCTTCTTCGCGATCTCGATCACGTGGCCAGAAATGTCGATCGATCTGTCGAACACGCGAACGCCGGCAGCGTCGATGACGTACTTTTGTCCAACCTGGGGGACAAGAAGCTGGCGCAGCCGGGTTCACAAGCCACTTCTTCTCCTTCACAACGTGGGTCGACGAGATGAGCGCCTTCAGCCAGTCCTTGTCGCCCACGGACGCGGCAAGCGCCGCAAGCCACTCTTCAACAGACGGAATGGCGCTCTCATCCGTCGCTCTACCTGACCTCAACTCCAGCGATGTCCACAGTCTGCTTGGTAGCCGCAACCGACGCGGCAGAAATCGCACCGCTCTCCTTAAAAACGTTGATTAAGCCCGAGTTGATGCCTCCCAGGATGTCCGCCACGGGCTCATCCACCACCGTGCTGTAGCACACAGCCACGGGGCCCTGAGGATGAACACGCGCTGCTCGACGCGCTCCGGCATCGCAAGTCCTATGAGTACTACAGAGAGGTCTTCATGAACCACGTCTTGAAGTCCTTGGTGATCGCAGGTACGAAGTTCACTGGCTTCCCACCCGTGCGGCACAGCTCCAGGAAGAAGTCGCAGTCCGCCAGCGACAGCAGCGTCGACACCGTCTAAGGGTATTTCGCGATAAACGCGCTCAGCATTCCAGGGTTCGACTTGAGCTCCGAATGGTCGAACAGCGCGCCAGAGCTCTCGCGGCGGGAACGTTCCTCCGTGCGCGTGATGAGCTTGTTCACGCGCGAGAAGTACGTGCCGTGCACCCAGCACTGCGGCTTACCTTCCATCTCTACGTATGTCAAGTCAACCAAGCGCGTCAGCACGTCTCCGTACTACATCTCCACCATCTCCGCCGGGACGACCTCGCCCGTCTCGACGTTGCACTTGCAACCGAAGAACGGCTCCGACACGATACCAGGCATGAACCAGATATAAAGATAAGGGGAATGCTATCCTATTGGTAAATATTTGAGCCAATCGAATATAACTGAACTAACTTTATATTCTAATTTACTCGTTATCATAGTTCCATGTATATCTGGTTCAACAGGTTTTACCTTTGTAATCATATATCGGCGAATGGTTTTAGTCGGAATTTAGTCGGAATCGGTCGGAATCAGTCGATACTCAGCCCGATCCGATCGGATTGGTCAGACGGGGATAATCGATCAATCCGATTGGTCGATTTAACATCTCTAGATCCGACACATAAATTACTTAGTTTACTTCATTGTTGATCTACCATAAATTATTCATAATATGAATAAGTCAGAGACAAGCATATTATGCTTGTCTCTGACCCAACAATACATAATAATAGTATATTTTCCGACAATATATAGTATATAATAATATTATATATTGCCAACTTTGTGTTAGATCTATGTGTATATAGGCTCAAGTGGCTGGCACGTTCTTGTACCCGTGTCGCGATGTGTTTAATGAGTTCATCGATATTGCTCCAACAAGGTTCAAAAACAGGCACGACGCCAAGAGCATGCCCCCCCCCCATCGCTGCGTCCGCGTGCCGTCACCGCTGCAGCTGTCGCCGCTGACCACATTTCTCCTATGCTACACTGAGGGTACCCTCTTCTGCCCAAACCTTTAAGCCTATACGCACCTTTTTTTCTAAATTCAGCCAACCACAGGCGCGTCGGTTGCTGCCAGACGCTGTAGACACCGTTACGGTAATGACGCTAACCGTGTGGCTCTAACAGCACTTCAACGGGATTCACAATACTACCGCGGTAATTGTACCATTCCCT
>KE579988.1:0-10754 GCA_000443045.1 Phytophthora x cambivora | reverse complement strand
ACGCGGGTATAGTGGCATCGTATAAGGCTCAGTATCGCTCCATGCAGATTGACCATGCTGTAGAACGCGTCGAAAGAGGTGAAGATGTAGAAGGCGAGAAAGCCTACAAGGTAGACCAGCTAACGGCAATGCGGTGGAGCGAGGCAATCTGGGGCACGATGAGTGCTAAAACTATCTCCCATTGCTGGCGCCACACTGGGCTGGTATTGCCCCTTCACGACGACGAGTACAGCTGCGACGCGGATCTTGCAGTGATGGACTTGACCTCTCTCTTCGACCAGCTGTCCACAGCGTAAAACCATGCAAATACAATTCCCCGTTCAATCGGATAGAAAACCCGATGTCGGAAGTGAGGGTACATACAGTAACAGCCGACGTCTTAATATACGCACCGCTAGGAATGGTATTCATAACCCCAATTGAGTTTTTACGGCATATATAACTTCACATATTTGCCTTTGGCCGGGGCAAATATATGAAGTTATATATGCCGTAAAAACTCAGTAGCGGAAACGCCATGGCCGATCAAGTTGCGGTTCTAGTTCGCCTAGTGCGGTCTTACCTTCAGAGCCATCGCCCCATCGAGTGGGACATCGTGGCAAAGCGGATACGCTTGAAGGGAAAGTCCAAAGATGCCCTCCGTGAACGCCTCAAAACGCTCAAGGAGACGCATGGCAAGAACCTCGACCGTTTCCTGCCTCGTTCTTTCGCAAACGCCCAGCCCTGCAGCCAACTCAGAACTCGACTGTCCAGACTAGCCATCCACTCGCCCTACGTGTATCGGTATTGAAGTACGGCGGGAACTTGTTGCTCACAAAACGATCCATCAACACTCATCACAGTACCCGGAGCTACGTACAATCTATATCTACAACGGTGATGTTAACTTCATAAGCCAAGAACGGAAGTGTGCATTATCTGGTTGCTTAGTTATTATCGCAAACAACATCATATTCGAAGAAACATCCAATCATGCACTCGAGCAGTTTTTGTGCGTATCGTCGGTGGCGAGGAAGATAGTCTTGGGAAGGAAAATGTACCCGCGGCACCGTGACTCATGTTCGCGCATATTTTGCCTGCTATGGTGCTTCAAAGGTGTTATTGATTTCGAGGTTAGATGGACTAGCAACTTAAACCGTTTTACATCTACGAACGAATACAACTCCCTGCATTATGAGCATAACTCTCGGATATAGAAAACCATCATTGTATTTAGGCGAGTATCTGTCTACAGAGCGAATTGAGTCTGCGAAACTCGGTCATAGACTGTGGAGCACTCCGATGCTGCTAGAGGGGATGTAAGACCGAACGGGACGCTTGCTTTGCTACGCTTGAATAGCGCTGATGAACGGCGAATGTGGCCGGCCACATTGAACAACTGTTCAGGGAGATAGTATGCTTGATACTTCTGGACCAATCTTCATGGCAAACAAAATCATTCGTTGGTTGCGCCGGATACGTCATGCTGCAAAGCGGTACAAAATGTTTTGTGCACCAATTTGTTACAGCAGTAGGGTACCGCCCTTCGAACCGACATACGACACACCCTCTCTTTGCTTTCGAGTCCGGAAATTGCACTTGAGAATGTATCGGTTTGCACGCAGAGTCGACTGTTTGTTGGTTGGGCCTTTCACGCTGGTGCTGATTGGAGTGCGTAGGACACTGAGGTCTGTCTCACTTGGAGTTTCAGACATCATTCCAGAGTCCATAATACTATTCCTCCAAGCGCCAGACATAAGCTCACCAATCAGTTGAATCATGAACTCTCTGTGGGGGTCCCGCTTGCTCTTGCATCCTCCTGCCATCTTGCGAGTGACGAAAGCATTGCACCGAGCAAGATCAATGAATGCAAGAGCCAACCTTATCTGCCACTTTCGAAATGTATATCCATCTGCAACTGAAAACCGAGACCGGGGCTGATCAATTCGGTCAACCCCTTGCATCGATTTGTTGTACTGAATCACGCAAGTAGGAGCCACAAATGGCTGTTTACGTTGTCCAACTAGGCAATGCACTGTTGTCGTAGGCGACGCGTCCGCATTTGATACAATATTCACAACAGACCCATCCACCCATGATGCAGCGACTATCTTGTTTGTCACACTAATCGCTTGCTTCATTGATCCACGAGTCATATTATATTTCTTCGATATCACTACACAGCGTGGGAAGTGCTTGCTATTCTCCTGTATCGTTCCACTTCCATACAATCCCAGCACACGAAGCATTTCCAAGAGCTGAACCGACGTGTAGTAGTTGTCGGTGTTCACAATCCGACCTGTGTGGTGTATAGGCCTAGTGACTTCTACCACACACTTGCGGATCTCAGCTGATACAGCCGTCACTTGGGTCAGCGCGTTCGTATCATCGCTCGAAAGTGCACCTTCATGGCGCGCGCTGAGTTCACTAGCGCAATGAAGTCGAAAATTGGCCATTAGCCACGATTCGGAGCAGCAACACATATAAATTTTAGAGTGGTACTTTCCGGTCGGCTTGGTCGCATTGAATACAATCAGATGTCCTGTAAAACGGGAGCGGCACGCGATGCTCGACTCGTCGACCGCGACGTTTCTTCCTAGCGCCACAAATTTTGAGGCCCAGAGCTTTAGCATGTTCATCAATGGGCGAATCCGTGCCGCAGGATCTCGTTGTAGAGCTTCTTTAGAAATGCGGTCGCGAAAGCAAAGGTTTTTGCGAATGAACTTGAATCGATCTAGCGACATGACCGAGTCAAGGCGCACACTTTGAGCGTCAAAAATTGTATCTTAAACTTGTTCACCCCAATAATTGGCGAACTCGCCTTTGTCCACCAATGCCATGTAGAACAATACACCAAAAAACTTCATAAGTTCATCCAGGGTGATGAGTGAACGTTTCTGCCCTGCAGAGTACACGTTTGTGTTACTGACCACTTTCTTCCAGAATGCGAGAGGCAAATATGCCAGGAAACTAGAAGAAGCGGAGTGCTTGAATATGGATTCGAACTCAGACTTTACTTGAGGTGACGTCAATCCGCCGCCGTGTCCAAATAAATCGCCAGGTGGGTTCACCACGGCTCGTGGCTGAAAGTCCATGGCTGATACGCGTTCAACCTCGCCAACGTCTTCCGGAATCGTCTCGCGACAGTCGTAACGCGCACAATCTTCGCTAACCGCTTCAAACTCGTCCCACAAGTCCGCACCACTAGCCTCTTCATGGTACGTACGACAGAGAACTTCCCAGGTATCAGCTCGCAGCTCATTCCCATTCAGTCGGTTATAATTAGCAATCCTCTCGAGAACTTTGGTGTGGGTTATGCCATGAACATGTCGGTTCGTCTGGTATTGAGTCGTGGTCCAACACAATTCGAAAAGAGCGGCATCGCCAGAATGCTTCTTCTTCCTTTTTCCTTTTTCCACGTACTCCCTAGAAATGACACCAGTTAGATAAGCAGAGCCGACACGAGCATAGTCTGCAGCTGGCATCCATTCTTCTTTTAGAGGCAAAAAGCTGACATGTGAACCAATGATACTATCTACATTCAATTCGGCTGCGGTGCTAGCATCTGACACTGCGGTTGCTGTACATGGCTCCTCATCACAATCACCTGACGCCGTATCAGCTGCCGTGTTAAGTCGTAACACCCCCTGCTGCGGGATTTTGAAAGCGTTTGATCATCTCGGGCTTCAAATTGCGCTCAGTCTCCCAAGTGTATTCATCGGAATCGTAGCCAGCCCTTTTGACGTAGAAGGGGTTTAGCCCCAAAGCATATATAAAGGCGGCACATGATAACATCCAATGCAATTCAAAAACCTTTTACTTACACCAGCTCATCTACATCTACTACACACTAGCACACACCACTGTGGCACATAAGTTAATTCCACGCACCACACTCGTAAGACGCAGCGCCACCAAAAACGCACCTCCTCCACCAAAATGCTGACGACGCTCGGGCTCGAACCCGCAACGCACACAGCAGCCACGCGCGCTCCTCGCCGCCTCTCCACTACGCACATGCGCGCGTGCAGTGTGCTCCTCGTCTTCATGATCACATGACACATGTCGACCGCTGGCCGCCCGCGTCTTCGCATCTGCGCTCAACACACCACTCTAGCACATACGTTAACTCCACGCACCCCACGCGTAAGACGCAGCGCCACCAAAAACGCACCTCCACCACCAAAATGCTGACGACGCTTGGGCTCGAACCCGCAACGCACACAGCAGCCACGCGCGCTCCTCACCGCCTTGCCACTACGCACATGCGCGCGTGCAGTGTGCTCCTCGCCTCGATGACTCTTTACCACGCGTCAAATGTGTCGGCTTGTAAAAACTCGAGGAAGCTGTGGGTAATTACGCGCTGGCTTGCAAATAGATTTCACGATATTCTGCGTAATATATTTCGCTACATGTAGCTATCCTTACATTTGAATGACGGCTCCGAAGAAATTTGTTTTTTCTCCCAATCAATGAAACTTGCGGGAAGCGCTCTAAAACATGGCATCTAGCCATGTTTTACGTTTGAGCTGGAGCTGTCTTCCTCCACCCCCCCCCCTAATGTGATGGTTTTAGTTGCGGGAAGCGGGGTAAAACAGTGCATCTATGCATGTTTTACGATTATTGTATGGATGGGTATAATAATGAAATCAAGTCAAAATACATCGCTATAGGGTTAAGACATTTTCCGCTAAGACCAAGCAGCGTTTTGTTATCCGGTCCTCACACACTGTACCCAAGGGAAACAGACAGATGAGTAGCAAGGATGGCCACTACCCTCGCAGTTGGAAACACTACTCCAAGACCCGGATCTGTACACACGGAAACAAGCCGCGATCACGCAGTAGTGGTGTCCGACAGCATCGCACCGTTCGTTACACTGGATGTACAGCCAAAGTGCACGCCTTACTGGCGAGGTTGGGCAAGCGATACTATACAATCCATGTTCGTTCCAGTGGTTGCCATAACCACAACGTGGACGGAAATGTATGGAACTACTATGCTGAGAACCGGACAATTCATGATCCAGCGATTCTCGCCACAGTGTCCGACATGGCTTCGGCTGGGGCCACATCAAAGTGGATACGTGCGTGGCTTCGGAAGATGACAGGTATGTAATGGTACAGGGTGATGCACCACTATTTTGCTTTACTAAGGTTTGTGTGTGTATATGTAGGGAAGAAGACTAAGCTCAAGGACGTGCACAACATGCTCCAGGACCTGAAGAAAGCTGACAAACGGAATATGTCGGACGTGGAGCGAACGGAAAGTATTCTGGAGGAGTTCACAAGTGAGCATGAAGGCAACACGGCGCAGATATTTGTCGACAAGGCGAGAGGCGTGGCTATAGCTGTGACGCTTCAATCCGCCGGGATGAAGCGATTGTTTGCAGAATTTCCTGAAGTTCTGATGGTGGATAGTACCCATGACACGAACTGCAATGGCTACAAGCGTTTTAGCTTTGTCGTGCATGACTGCTTTGGAAAGGTAAAATAATAATGATATTGCTCCTGTTACAATATGCGATGTCTAAGTGTGTTTTGCTGTGACTGTGCTTAGGGACAATACGTCCATCATGCCCTTGTTGAGCGGGAGACCAAGGATAATTTACGTCTGGTAGTCAACACCTTTAAAGCCTACAGCCCACAGTTTAACGAAGTGAAAGTGGTGATGACTGACAAAGCGCTCCACGAGAAGGACGTCCTGGCGAAAGTATTCACTAGAGCGAGGCAGCTGCTTTGTCAGTTCCACGTGCAGCAGTGGTTCTCGAGTCTAGAGCCAGGTTTGTTGTACTTGTCGGCGTACTAATCTTCTGCCCATTCTTGGATCATGATCAGCGTCGATACCAGCTCGTCTATGGGGTAGTCTGACTGAATTAGCTGCTTGAGTTTGCCCCACTTTGATTCGAGTCTATTGTTCGTGTTGTTTATGAGATGCGGGATGTTTCCTCGTCGATACGCAACCCACTCGTCTTGCGTGTTATCCCAGTTCTTCACAAACAATTGGTACAGCTTGTGCTGTTTATTGTCGCCAAGTAAGTCAAGGAGCAGTGCTTTCTGACTGTCGTACCCCTTCGTGCTCGTGGAATCGATGAGTTGGACCATTGACGTCTCAATGATTGCCTTCTCCTATGGAGAGCCCCTCACCAATCTGGTCACCCCCTTTTGCAGAGCACCGCGAGCTGGCTTCACTTGTAGCTGCTGTCAGTCCATTTGCCTTCGATCTCGTCGCGGGCCAATTCAAGTATTCTTCATCCAGTGATGCAAACTATGTGATTGAGGGTGCTGGCAAAGATGCCAAGTTGCGGAGCCTCCGGTCTGACCAAGCGCACACGTTGAACGCGAAGGCAAGGCTCTATGACATAATGGTTTCCGGTGTCGCGCAGTGTGTGCTTTCCGGTGTCACGCAGTGTGCTTTCCGGTGTCACGCGGTGTGTACTTTCTGGTGTCGCGCAGTGTAACGAGCTAACGATGTACGTGCTGTGTCTGGTGCAGACTTACAAGTGCGACTGCAGCTTTGCTCGAACGTTGTTGCTACCGTGTCGACATGCTATGTTTTATCGAAAGACAAACGGAAACGAGACTGTGCTACCTCCGTTTTCATTGCTGTGTCCGCGATGGCTAAGAGCTCACCCATTGAACGACATCCGCGAGGGGCCAGTCTATACTGGAGAGTTTGAGTACCACAGCATCGACAGCGCTGAGAGCGTTGCCCCGGTCGTTGCACCCGTGAAAAAAGACGTGAAATACTCCCAAGCCAAGCAACTGACTGACGAGCTGCTCTCTTTGCTATCAAACCAGCCCACACCAACGTTTCAAGCAGCGATGTGATGGCTTAGAGGCTTTACAAAGTCTGTACACGATGGTGAATTGTAGAATTTCGATGGCTTCGTACCTGATGTAATGGGGCCAGGATTGGCCAGTGACCTTTTCAAGGAAAAGTGATGTTCTCTGGTGTGGACCACACCGGCCGGTGTGGCCCACAAGGACTGAGTGTCACACACCACGATGGGTACTGTGTACCAAGGGTCCTTATATAGAGTATTCACGGTAGACCTTCCCAAAGTGCTATGTTAAGTTAGGGGTTGGTCGTACTTAAGGACCACGATGCACGAGAGCCAACCGCTGAGGGAGATCGCAATTTAGACAGGGATTCAGTATGCAGATAGAAAGCAGTAGATAGAACTTTATGAGTGTTATTAATACAAGGCAGTTTAACTCCAACCTACAAGTGTGCAAGTCCCTTTAAGTACCCGGTACTAAAGCGGACCGATAAGGCAGGCCTTTTGCATAAGCAGCAACAGAGACGCCAGGCGTCTGTTGTGGTTCGCGTGTTACGCTTCCTCTAAGCTACGGTGCGTGTGACCCCCGTCACACCTGGTAGCACTTGTAGTCAATCCCGCGACCGACGCGGATCTCTACAATCAAGGTCTCTTTGAGTATGGAAGACTCAGGGAGTCGGCTGCCGGCGCGGCAGGATTTTCCTCACCTCTCCGATGCACACTGGGCTACGCTAGAGATAATGGTCAGCCTCCTGGGCGAGGCAGCCTTCGCTGGATTCCCCAACCTTCCTGCTGAGCAGCAAAGGGCTCGCGTGGAACGCTTCGACAAGTACGAGTCGTCGCTGATTGCTCACGTGAGAGCTGCTGCGCAGGAAGCCGCTCGTGCGACGATGCGAGCTGAGGCTCAGAGTGCGGCACAAGCGTCCGCCACGAGCACGACCTCATTCGCTGCGCGTCCAACCACGACGACGCCCGTCAAGATGTCGGTTCCGACGTTCGACGGCAAAGACTCAGACAGTCTTGTCTTCTGGGTCCGCGAGATCGAGATCGCGCTGAGCGCCAGATCTACGACGCGCGGATTCAGGTGTCGTTCGCGCTATCCAACCTTGCAGGACGCGCACGCGCATGGGCTATGGCCCGTGAATCGGCGACACCGGGGTATTTCACCTCGTGGTCGTTCATGGAGCAGGAGATACGCTCCACCTTCCTCCTTACCCATGTGGCATACCGCCACCGCTCCAGTTTCTTGCGATGCAAGCAAGGCAAGCGGTCGCTTCAAGACTACGTCATGGAGCTCCATAACCTCGAAGCCGCTATGACCAGCGCACTCCTATCTGAGGACGTCAAGGTGACTGTCTTCATGGACGGCGTCCGCGCGGGTCCGGTTCGGACAGAGCTCTTCCGGCGCCAGCCGAAGACCTTCAATGAGGCGGTCCACATCGCTATGTTGGAGGACCACTGCGTGCGCTCCGCGCAAGAGCACACGCCTCATGTCGAAGCAAGCGAGGGTCCCACTCCGATGGAGATCTCTCTTGCCGAGTCAGCACGCTCCCAGAAGACGCAACGGGCGAGTGGTCGCTGTTTCGGTTGTAACCAACCTGGTCACTTCCGTCGGAACTGCCCTACCAACCCATGGAAGGCGCCACGCGACAAGAAGTTCGTGGCGCGTCCGGCTCTCAACAGCCTTGAGGCGACAGAGTCGGAAAACGGCGACTCCCCGTAGGGGCGGGACGCCCTGCTGGGAGACTTCGCTCCTCTACGAGGAAGGTGAGTCCCTCACCAGCCTCTCCGAAGGAGCAAGTCCCTGGGACGACACTTCTGTGTCTCTCCGTGGCCGCCGCGCGGTCTAACCTCGTGGTCGTCACTGCCAGCGTAAAAGGGTACTCGGAACCGATGACGGTCCTGATCGATTCAGGGGCGTCGTTTAACTTTGCGACGAAAGCCAGTGTGGCTAGAAACAGTGCATTGTATGCTAGTGTTTTAGAAGCCTCTCACGATATTCGCACTGCGATACTGGACTCGGGACGAGTACCGCGAGCACCTTCGTCAGAGTCGCATGCCTGGCCCAGGCGCGCCGCAATGCGACAAGTGTCCGGTCGTGCTCCTGGTGGACACCGGTTTCTCCCGCCAACGGAATGAGACTGAGTTCGAGGGGTGGTTGGACAAGATTCAGAAATCTTGGCAGTCGCAGCCGATAGAGCCTAAGAGTGTTCTCGTCCCTGTCAGCGCCGACCAGGTCTGTGGGCACTCTCAAAAGTGGCCACGAGGTCGGCGCAGTCCTCCTCGAGGCGAGCCCCAGGCTCCCACGAGTTATGACTACTCGGGTAGCCCCGCCACTTTACCACGTACTGGTACTGACCGCTACGCCCGCGGCGCTTCAGTAGCCTCTCGACATGGTAGTAGAGGACGCCCTCATTACCAAGCAGAGGCTGCGGAGCCCGCCGCGGCAGTGGTATCCGACCAAGACGCTCAGCGTCGTTCGACTGGCTCCCATCCTGACCTGGAGAGCCTTCTCTCCGGGGTGGAGTCTTGTCAGCGACTGCTGGATGGTCAGCGGACCGAGATGGTGGCGCGCTTCGCGCTCGCGTCCAAGATGCGGAGGCCCGCCTGGAGAAGCTCCAGGATGTCCAACAGGACTTGGACTGCCTGCGAGATCGCATCTGGGATCTGCCTCGGCAGCTTGGTGGCGGTGTCGACCGCTTGCGGACCCGCTGTTCGCAAGGCGAGGAGAACGACGAGTGGGTATGTCAGGGCACGTCGCCTGGATCCGTGATCTGTACGACCATGTGGGTTACTTGGAGGCACGAGAGGCTCGCCGCGTAGCGACTCGTGCTCCTGATCCAGCTCCGGCTCCTGCCCCTGATCAGCTTCCCTCGGAAGAGCTCGTTCGGATGATGGCGAACGCCTTCCAGCAGTACTCTGCGACCCAGTCGGCTCCTCAGGCTCAACAGCCCCCGCCGGGCGATAGGGCTTGAGCAAGCCAACGTAGAACGTCAGGTGCGTGGCCATGGGCGATGGCAGGTCCAGCGTGTAGGCGTGGCCGTGAACCCCAATGACCGTGAACGGCCCCACGAAGCGAGGTCGCAGCTTGGTGCTGCCCACATCGGAGACCGCCTGAGTAGGAAGGTTCTTAGCATTTAATAAGACTTGGTCTCCCAGCTTAAACACCTGTGTGTTCTTACGCCCTTGGCGATCACTGTGTTCCTTCTGAGTGTCTAGAGCGACCGCCATGGCGTTACGGACGCGCTGTCTGACAGCTTCACCAGTCTCGATAAACGAGAGCAGGTTCCGTTTGACGGACGTTCTGAGGCCTTTAAGACCCCTTGGGTCTTCGGCGTTAGCCTCTCCCCCACCCAAACTCGAGGCCGGGGGCAACGTCAGTGCCGCAGTCCGTTCACGTAGAACGGGGTGAAGCCTGTAGACGAATGCACTGCATTGTTTAGGGAAAACTCCACTTGTGGAAGTAGCGTACTCCACTTGGTGGGCTCTGCTGCGCAGACACTGCGAAGGATGTCTTCCAGAACCCGGTTCACCCGCTCAGTCTGTCCATCGGTCTGAGGATGGTCCGCTGTGGACATGTCCAGCCTCGTGCCTAAAAGGCGGAAGAGGTGTTTCCAGAAGTGAGACACGAACCTTGGGTCTCTGTCACTCACGAAAGCCTCGGGGAGGCCGTGAGTACGAAAGACATTGTCCACAAAGAGCTGAGCTGCCTGAGGCGCAGTCACACTCTTCCGCACAGCGGCTAGCCGCACCATCTTGCTAAGGCGGCACACGAACACCAATATGCCAGTGTGGCCACGCGCGTCGGCCGGAAGCTCGAAGATGAAGTCCATGCTCACGGAGCGCCAGCAATCCGCCGGCACCGGCAAGCTCATCAAAGGAGCGGACGCCGATGGCGCAGGTTTGACGCGCTGACATGTCTCACATGTCTGTACGTACTTACGTACCCATTTGTACATGTGGGGCCACCAGAAGTTGCGGGCCACAGACGTGT
>AUVH01072947.1:0-10483 GCA_000443045.1 Phytophthora x cambivora | reverse complement strand
CGCACTTGCGTCGGTTTGCAATGAAAGCAGCACAACTTCGACAGCGGAAGATTAGCCCGACTGCCACGTAACTTAATTTAATGCGTCTACATGTAGTTTGTTGTTCAAGGTGTGAATCGCGTTCAGAATCTAGCTACTGTTTAGTACCGCACCGAGATCATAGGTCTCACAATTCTCTAGCGACCCAAGTACGCCCATCGCAATGCCCAGAAAGTGAAGGCGGCGACGCAGGAGGTTCTGAGAAAAATAACCTGGCAACGGCGTAGCGCCCAAACCGACGAGGCATTCCGTGTTGAATTTTTTGTCGGGGTGTGCCGCCAAGTTCACCGCTCGACGCCGTTGGCGCGGGGTCATGTGCGTCGGGACCGTGTTGAACAAGTTGTTCTGCTTGGCCTTGCGAATGAATCCGATGCCTTGCGGGTACGGATCAATAAGCGCCTTGCCGTTCATGTACAGAACTTCTGGATCAGTGCCTTCCACTGGCATATACTGAAGAATGCTACCGCAAAGTGTATCCGGGTGCTTCTTCAAGTCTTCGTTGGGCATTGAATCCACGACACTCACCCCCCAAGGTGAAAAGAAATACGGCACATGCGCCAGCTCAAACGCTAACCAGAACGTTTCCTACAGAGAACATGTGAGTTCCCGTAAAACAAAAAATAAATAAAATACTGGATAGAAGAGGAGAAAACAGCTTACCTTGTCTCCCCACGAGTACGTGAAGCGAAAGCGTTCTTCGGTGATAAACCATAGCATGATGTCCATGACGGTCTTTCCTGCGCGTTGCTTGTCAATAAGCACCATGGAAGAATCCATTTCGTGGATCGACTTGGACTTGAAGGCAAACGTGTTGAACATGTGCTGCGATGGACCAAACCCCCTCGACACATTGAATCTGGCGTAGTCGAACTCGTGCAGTAGTTTGTGGACGTACACTTTCCCCGTGTCGTTTCCGGTGAGGAACTTCCTGTTCGTGATGACTCGGTCGTAGAAGAACGTAGTGCCGGTGGTCACATATCCTTCGAGACTGCGCAGAACCGCCGGGTCCTTCATGATCACATCGTCCACATCCAGCAGCATCACGTGTCGTACGTCCGTGTGGTACATTGCGAGTGGTTTGATCCACCAACTCCGAAACTTTGCTGTCATGTTGGTGGAGATCACGCCACGCGTCGAGAGATCGGTGCAAACATCGACGAGTTCGACGCGGTTATCGAGACTGAAGAGCAAGTCGACGGATTTCTGGGATAACTCTTGCTCTCCACAGTGATACACTTGAATGAGCTCTCGGTTTCCAAGGCAGCGCAGCTCACGAATAAGTGACAGCCCCATGTTGAGCATCGCGTCATGCAGACAAACCATAACCCCACGCTCTCGACCCACGCTCCTGTCAAACTTGTCCCCTCGCCGGTAAATCGAAGACGTTGGGTGTGAAGACCTGTCGTCAAAAGCAGCAGAGTCTACCTGGGAGCGGTTGTACACACTGATTCCTAAGCTGTTGGTGAGACCGATGGAGGCGTTGGTGGCGAGCATGGTGTTGACGAAGACGGTCGTGCAGAAAATACTGGCGATGGTCACCAGCACCACCAGCGGGGAGCGTGCGTTGCGGATGAACGAGGACTTCATGGAGCAGGATTCTGCCATCTCCTTCTGTGAACTCGTGTGGTTCATCGTGTCCTGCGGGGAAGAGTGAGAGTGATTTGATTGTTCATCGAAGTGTATTTTTTTGCATTGCCTCAAGATGGTGACACCTGGCTGCCACCCGGTTCACAATGTGTGTGAACTTCACATGTTATCGCAATAGCCATTTGGGTTATCCGCCAGTCTGAAGTTACTTTCCGAGATATCACACGTTTCAAGAAAATAACACCGTCTTCAAGCAAGTCTACATGTATATTTTTCTTAGAAATGAAATATTCCTTCTTGGTCGTAAGTTTCGCATGTCTGTAGTGAACCTATAACGTCCATGGCAACTCCGAGAAAATGCATTCGACGGCGTAAGAGTTTGTGAGAGAAAGCTTCTGGCAGTGGAGTGGACCCCATGCCCACAAGACACTCAATGTTGAATTTTTCGTGCGGATGTGCCGTCAGATTCACTTCTCGTCTGCGCTGGCGAGGAGTCATGTGCGTCGGGACCATGTTGAATAAATTGTTCGGCTTGGCCTTGCGAAGATACGCGACGCCTTGTGGGTACGGATCGATGAGCGCCTTGCCGTTGACGTACAAAACTTCGGTCTCATTGTTGTCCACGGGAAGAAATTGTAAAATACTTCCGCAGAGCGCGTCCGGGTGTTTCTGCATGTCTTCATTGGGCACTGAATCGACCACGCTCACCCCCCAAGGTGAGAAGAAATACGGCACGTGCGCCAGCTCAAAAGCTAACCAGAACGTTTCCTACCATGAAAAGTTAATAACCACTTCAAACCCAAAAAAGTGAAAGAAATTTACCTTGTCTCCCCAAGAATATTTGAACCGAAAGCGCTCCTCGGTAATGAACCAGAGCATAATGTCCATGACGGTCTTTCCAGCTCGCTCCTTGTCGATCAATACCATGGACGAATCCATCTCATGACACGACTTCCCCTTGAAAGCAAACGAGTTACGTACGTGGTCGGACGGAGCGACCCCCACAGTCAAATTGAACCTGTCGTAGTCGAACTCCCGAAGCAGCTTCCGGAGGTAAGACTTCCCTCCGTCCTTGCCATTCAGGAACTTCCTCTTGCGCAGGACGCGGTCGTAGAAGAACGTGGTGCCTGTCTGCACATAGCCGTCAAGAGTCCGAAGAACCGCCGGGTCTTTCATGACCATATCGTCCACGTCCAGTAGCATAACATGGCGTACATCTGTATGGTACATTGCGAGTGGTTTGATCCACCAACTGCGGAACTTCGCGGCCATTTGCTGGGAGATCACTCCTCGACTCGACAGATCYGAGCACACGTCCACGAGCTCCACACGGTTGTCCAGACTGAGCATGAGGTCGACGGATCTCTTGGATAGCTCGTCCACCCCGCAGTGATACACTTGGATGAGCTCTTGGTTGCCGAGACACCGCAGCTCGCGGATGAGCGACAGCCCCATGTCCAAAACTCCGTCGTGCATGCAGACCATGATTCCGTGCTGGCGACTCACGCCCCAGTCGAAATTCGCCCCACGCTGGTAGATCGGCGAAATCGGGTGCAATGGTCGAACGAAGTTGCCGTTGTAGGCCCCCGATTGAGCGCGGAGGTTGTACGTTCTACTGCGGAAGGCATCGAAGCTGTCGCTGAGACCGATGGACGGGTTCTCGACGAGTCTCGAGTTGAAGTAGACGGTTGAAGCCAGGATACTAGCGATACCCACAGCGATCAGCAGCAGCAAGCGCGCGCTGCGGTGAACGGAGCGCGTCATATACAATTAGGAGACTTGGCCGACTGATGGAAGCTGGTCGCGTTGAACCAAAGCACGGGATCCGATAACGGACAACCGTTGGTCGTAAGCTTATTTACAGTTTCGAGTTTTTTCGTAAGTTTTGTGTATGTTTCGTGGCCCAAAATCTAACCAAATGAAAGTTCATTACTCCGCCACAAGTCTACCGTAGCATTTCAGCGGCTTCCTTGGCAAAATACCGCAGCTCGGTCTCGAGACCGTCAAATGGGAAATCCGCAAACGATTGAACTCGAAACTGCGGACTTTTCGACAACGACCGTCTTCCAAAGCATTTCTGCTTGTTAGTAAAGTCCAGCGAAGTCGTGAATGCCTGGACCACGTAATCGTCACGGCTCGAATTCCGATCAAATGACAGCATGTGCCTCCAGATCGCCGGGTCTGGGTATGTGTCGACCTCTAAATCTTGCACGACGTGGTCAAACTCGATCGAGCTTGAGTCAACTTCGTGATCCAAATCTGCCTCGTCCTCGTCAGAAATGTCAGCAGTCTTGGTACCCGTGAGCTTGCGTTTGTTGCGATGCAGGAACAACACTTCACCTTGCGCATCGTGCTGTACCATTGTCATGCCACAGAACGCTGAAGAATTGGTCACCACTCCCGCCATAGCCGGCGGCGTCTCGATCATGTGAAACGTGGCATTCAACTTGAGCCACGCTAGACGGAACAAATCCTTGTCACCCCACGCCAGTCTGTAATGGATGAGAAAGTTTGGGTCGTGAGTGGCGTAAAACATCACGAGCTCGAGTGGAGCAGCATGTCTGCGTCGGTCCACAACCAGCTGACCACTCTCCTGCTCGAACATGTCGACGAAAGGCATGTCCAGTAGTTCCCACAGCAGCGACTTGCTGTGAAGGCCGAACATGGTTGACGTCGGGTGCCAAAAGTCCGGCCAAAATACTGCACCATTCTGCACAAACTCTGGCGAGTCGAACAGAAAACTTGGATCACGCACCGGCACATTATCTGCATCAAGAAACAGCACCCGGTCGAAGACGCTGTGGTAGATGGCGTAGATTTTCGCCACGAAGCGCTTAGCAGCAGGGTCTGTGATGGGGTGGAAGGATATTTCTCCGACTGTTGTGTTTTTTGCTAGATGCTCTAGAGGCTCGAGTGCTTCAGGGGCGAGCTGCATCTCATCTGGGCGGAACCAAATTTCAATCGGAAGTGAACAGTGTAGAATGTCACGAAGCGCACGAATGGTGGCGAATGCACTTGGCACCAGCTTCGGATAGACCACCATAACAATCCCATCACGTGGAGACTGGGTAGAAGCAGCAGCATTGGGCAGTCTGAAGTCGTGAGCTGAAGATTTTTCCAACGCTTCATGCGCCTGGACGCGGAATCTAGCGAAAGCCGGGGCATTAATGCATCGAAATGGCACACGAGTCCGCAGGACGTTGCAGGGGTGACGCATAACACGAAAGCGTTCGCCTGACTTGGAATCTTCGACCTCGCAATACCCCGACGCGTTGTTGGGCACGAAATCGTAGCACGACAAATCTTTGTGAGGCTCTCGTGGGCCGTCGGGGCTGCAGTCGCCAGTGTTTCTCCACCCGATACACTTGAGCGAGCGCTTCCTTGTATCGCCCGATGGTAGCAAATGTACTGACTGAGCGTTTTCTTTAGCTTCCGCTCTCATTTTCGCTTCAACATCACTCGAATCTAGTGACATTTCGCCCGAAGTCGATGCCAATTTCCAATCAGATAGCTCGCTCATGGTGCTCGAAGTACTATCCGTGCTGTTATCCGCTTGTTTGCATTCCGATTCGTTTAGATTGTTGCTTGTGTGATGGTTCCCAGCACTCGTGAGCGTCGAGGTCGTAGCAGCTTTCTTCTGACTTATCGGATCATCATCGATGTTGATACGAAGTAGTTGAATGGCTTCCGTGTCGTAAGCTCGGTCGATCGCTCCTTGTAGCGCTCGTTGGCGAGCAACGGAGTGCTGAAAAGATGAGAGTCCGTCGTGCCTAACCCGATAGTTGAAGAGCACAAGTCCGTACATTCCAATGCTGAAAACGATCAACCGAGTCAGCCACTTTTGCAACGGCGGTGAAGCTCTGCTGGGGCCTCGAAGCCCACGCTGGCCTGCCATAATGACAATTAGCTATCGCAAGGGTGGCACAAGTAGAATTATGAACTTCCATCCAAGTCCTTCCAGACAAGTCTGCTGTGAATAGTTTGCATCGCAGCAGTCGTTTGCACCGAAACTCCCCGCTGCAACTGCACAATCCCAACAAGTTCAATCTCGCTGTGGCGTGTCCACGTCGGCACCGAGGAGTTGACACACGACGGTTGGTTGTGCAATCCGGTTCAAGAAACATGTGTGTCATTCTGGTTTGCTACAATTCAAAACTTTACCTTGCCTTTTATCCTTTAGTTTGCCACCCACCACTTGGTTTGAAGTGGTTCATGGGCTGCTCCGCTTTTCTTGCCGACGATTCGCTGCCTCCATCGCATACCGGCGCAGTTCTGTCTCCAGGCCTGAAAAGCTCAAATCAGCCACCTTTTGCACGTAAAAGTTCGGGTTCTTGCCCAACTCGCGCTGGCCGTAGCAGTTTTGCTCCTTGGAGAACTCTGGGTCAGCATTGTACGTCTCAATGATGTAGTGTGCGCGGCGCGTTGCCCTCTTGAAGGAAACGAGGTGGGTCCAAATCACTGGATCAGGATATCCGTCAAGCTCCGGCGCCTCGAGCGTCTTGCCTGGAACCGCTTCGATAGCTTTCAACTCGGCCTGGACCTCTTTGAACTTCGGCGTCTTGCGACCTTCAGGATTCTTGCTCGCTAGCTTCGCTGTTGCTCGTCGCACAGCTTCGGCCATGTTGTCACTATCCGCCCGTCGAGCCACACCACTGAGCTTGTTCGAATTGCGGTGCAAGAAGAGCACGTTGCCTTCGATGTCGTGCTGCACCATCGTCATCCCACAAAAGCTCTCGTTTATCACTTTTCCCGCCACGGCAGGAGGATATCGGATCATGTAAAACGGCGAAAGCTGCTTGAGCCAAGCGAAGCGAAAGAGGTCCTTATCTCCATGCACAAGTTTCATCCTGTCCAAGACATCCGAGCGTTGGAAGGCGTAATGACGTACGAGTTCCAGTCTAGCAGCGTGTTTTCGTCTGTCGACTAGCAACTGCCCGCTCTCCTGTTCAAACATATTCGCGAACGGAATGTCGAGAAGCTCCCAGATCAACGACTGGCTGTGAATATTGAAAATCGAGTTTAGCGGGTGCCAAAAATCCGGCCAAAACACCGCGCCAGTGTCTGTAAACTCCTTCAAACCGAACAAAAATGTCGGATCGCGCACCGGCACATTATCCGCGTCTAGAAACAACAGTCGGTCGAAGTGGCTGTTGTAAATCGCATGAACCTTGGCCCGAAATCCCGTAGCGTGAAAATCTGTAACCTCATGAAACGAAATGTCCCCCATCCCATCGACTCGAGCAAGTTCCTGGAGCGTCTTCATATCGGCAGGATGATTCCTCATCTCTCGAGGGACAAACCAAAGCTCCAGTGGCAATTTACAGCCAAAGTCGCGTAGAACTCGGATCGTAGCGTAAGCGCTCGCCATAAGTTTCGGATAAATTACCATCACGATGCCATCTCGAGGTTCCGACGAACTCTCACCGACATTTGGCAGCTGAAATCCAGGATTTAAAGCTTTTTGTAGCGCTTCAGCAGCTAGCGCTGGGAAATTGGCGAAATTTACCGCATCCGAGCAGCGAAACACTCCGTCCTGCTTGAGACTGTTGCAGAACCTCCTGCCCACTCGAAATCTTTCGCCTGAGTCCGTATCTTGCACTTCACAGTATCCTGATGCACCAGCTGGCACTCGGGTCATACACGAATGGTCCTTTTCCGGGACCCGAGGACCATTCGGACTGCAGTCATCAGTCGCCTTCCAGCCAATACAACGCAAGTTACGAGGTGTCGTCTCGCCTCTAGGGAAGTTCTTGACCGTCTCTGCATGGTTCTCTGTCTCTTTTGTCTGCGTAATCGTCGGGTCTTCAGTTTTAATTGGGGTCAGGGTCTGGGTCTCGTTTCGGTGGTCGACAGTCTTGAGCTCCTCTTCCCTTTTGCGGATGGCTACACGTCCCTGAGAGGACAAAATTAGTATCGGACGCTGCTTCTTGCGCTCAGGCAGAGGTTTCCTTGTGACGGGTACGACTTCCACCTCTCCAAACCGCGGGCGGAAGGTTCGACTGGTACTGGCGGATTGTGGGGTCACGCCCAGACCCGCCAGTCGACTATTGTACCAGAGCAGCATTAAGGACCCGTAGACCACGCCCACTAGTAAAAACACTCGCAGCAACCATTTGCGGTGGCTCAGTGTGGGGGACTTCATCGTTTAAGCTTATTGGCGTCCGGAGCAGCCAGCTACATGGACTGGGATAGTGCGCAGGTCAGATGCTGGTCATCATTGATGACTCATCAAATTTTGAGACGGGGAATGTACCAGAAATGTGGTACCAACGACTGGATTCTGAGATATCGCTGCTAAAAGCAGTACCAAACCACAGAGTTATTCCAGTATATTTATTAAACTTTGTGTCTCTTTATAGTGATGAAATAAATATATAGAGGTGTGCCGATGCTATCACGTGTGACGTGTGACACACATAGGTTCAAGCAGCTATATCTGGGCAGACGTCGATTATCATTGTCTGCCGCGGACGTCATTCCGTTTCTCGCTCTTCGGTGCACCGTGCACAGTACTCGCGCTTCCGATGCACCAGAGCTCGCCCATCGCCGGTCGGTGGCTGGCCCGGGGGCTGGCCGTCACGATCTTCCTGTACGGGCTGCTGCTGCTGGCTCTGTGGTCCGACTCGCAGCACGACGACGTCTCAGTCGCCATCTCATCGGCAACAACATTGGAGCAGCCACTTCAGTTGGTCCGCAACGACGTTATCATTGGTGAAGGGTCCATCTCTGTCAACTCGTCGCAGCTAAACACTTCATCCCCCCAGTCAGTGTCCTCCACGACCATGTTGAAGACGTTCCTGGACAGCGACGGCCCGTCCACCTTGGGCGTCCCCCAGTTCTCGTGCCTCGGATGGCGCCAGACTGGCGGCTGCAGCCCCGACGGCCCGCGAGAGCCGGACAACGACGCCAACTGCGGCAAGAACATCAAAGCCGGCGCCTCTGGCTACTGCCTGCTCAAGAACGAGGCCACGGGAGAGGAGGTGCAGGCCATGCGCGTCAACTGCTCCACCATGAGGGAGGAGGTGCGCTTCAACTGCCGACAGGCTGCCGACTTTGCTCGCGTTGCACCTCAGATCGACTTGCTGATAGCCGCCAAGCGACACGAGGAGCAGGAGCAGGAGCAACAAGTGCAGCTGGAGCCGAYGCGCGGCGTCTTGATGGTCATGTACCCGACGTTGCTCTCGAGCGTCTACTCGA
Organism: Phytophthora x cambivora; assembly: GCA_000443045.1. NCBI lineage: Eukaryota > Oomycota > Peronosporomycetes > Peronosporales > Peronosporaceae > Phytophthora > Phytophthora x cambivora. The sequence goes on along the minus strand of AUVH01072947.1, from coordinate 1,660 downwards.
CGGTGAGGCTGCTGCGCTCGTACAACTGCTCGCTGCCGGTGGAGCTCTGGTATCTGCAAAGTGAAATGGGTGTTAACCCGATGAACGGGTCAAAGTTATTGCAGTCACTGGTGGACGAATATGGACCCATTTCACTGCGCGGGATTTCAGAAGCGGAAGTGGACGGATTCAACACCAAAGTGGTTGCTCTGGCGAATTCTGATCTGGACCAGGTGCTTTTTCTTGACGCAGACAACTCACCGGTGAAGGACCCAACTTACCTGTTCTCGACGCCGGAGTTTGTGCAGACTGGAGCCATCTTCTGGCCGGACTTCTGGCACCCTGTCAACACGATCTTCAACGTCAACAGAGAGTCGTTGTTGTGGGAGCTGCTTGACACGCCATACGTGGACATGTTCGAGCAAGAGAGCGGCCAGCTGCTCATTGATCGAAGGAGAGCAGCGATGGCTCTGGAGGTTGTGCAGCTCTTGGCGCTACGTAATCCAAACAACTTTGAGCGCTTCAAGCTGCTCCACGGAGACAAAGACCTGTTTCGGTTGGCGTGGCTCAAGACGAACACGTCGTTCCACATAATTCAGACTCCTCCGGCCGCTGCAGGGATGGTCAAAAGCAGGCACTTCTGTGGTATGACCATGGTGCAGCATGACCCGATAGGTGACGTGATCTTCCTGCACCACAATGGTAAAAAGTTGATCGGCGATGGGGAGTCAGGCAAAAATCGGGTGTGGACCCATCTCCAGTCTTTCGTGTTTCCTGAGAACCTCGCGTCAGTGAACGCGAATGCTGCTGAGCGGTACGAGTACATGACCACCAACTTCCACGTGCGTATCTTCGGTGGGGGCATTTTCCGAAATTTCCCCATGTGCTACGGCGACAATAAGATGAAGTCGGAGCACTACAAAACAACGCCATGGGGAGAGCTGCCGTTCGGGGGTCTGGAAGATCGACTTCATGACTTCACCCAGGAGGCAGGCGCATTGGACAAATCTAGCGAAATCCAGTAGACTATTTGCTTAATTTATTTGTGAAAGAATATATTACTTTGTATTTGAAGTACTTCTGAAGTCCTGCATGTCTTTTGCACTTCTTGCGCTATTACTCAGAAGGTGACGATCGCTCCAGCGCTTAATGAAATTGTTGATCATAACTTAGTCACTAGCTTCTCGTGTTACCACGGTTTTCGTATCATTTTCATGGCCATGAACGATTTGAGCAGCTTCCATAGCATATTTGCGTAGCTGCGTCTCCATCCCGCCAAAACTCAAGTTCGCAAATGCTTGAAAGTAAAAATGGTCGTTCTTCTCCAGCATATCAGCTACTCCATAGCAGGCCTGGCCCTTCGTAAATCCATCAAGCCTAGCGTGCACGTCAATCTTGTAGTGTATCCTCTTTGAAGTATTTCGGAACGATAGCAGGTGTGTCCAGTAGATAGCATCGGGATAGCCATCAGCCTCTGGTGCGTCTAGTGTTGGCGAGGGCGTCGTGAAACCATTTTGTAGCTCTTCATCGATTTCTTGTATGGTAGGTTTGGTACGTCCTCCAGAATGAGTCGATAACAATTTCTCTTTTGCGCGGAGAGCAGCGAGTTGGTTTATATTCACGTGCTGAAGCTTGGGCTCGCCGATGAGCTTACGAGTATTGCGATGCAAGAAGAGCACTT
>AUVH01072944.1:0-14012 GCA_000443045.1 Phytophthora x cambivora | reverse complement strand
GTTTCGGGCGCTGGAGTCGGCGATGACTGTGACTGTGGCCAGTGGTGAACGGCTACGCGTGTCTGGCATCGGATCGGTACGTTTTTCTATCAGAGCATCTCAAACAGTGAAGTTGACGGATGTGCTGTTTGTTCCTGAGCTGGACCGCAAGCTGCTGTCAATCCCGTCACTGGTTGCAAAAGGTGCGGAAGTTTTGTTTCGAGACGGCCACTGTGATATTCGCTTCGGGGGGAGATTGATCGCGCGTGTGCACAAGGAAGGGAATCTTTTTCTTTGGCAGGCTAAATCTGTCGGAGAGAGAGAATTACTGGAGAACGCGGCGGCGGCAGCGACAGCGCGACCGACCGAAGCTCAGCTGTGGCACGCTCGACTTGGACACATCGGAGCATCTCGGATGCCCAGTGTGGCTCGTGCGGTGGACGGAGTCCCAGTGGTGAACGCGGTTTCGGACAAGCACGATGTTTGCGCAGGATGCGCAATGGGGAAGCTCTCCACGAGTGCATTTCCTCATCGCTCGGGCAGTACGGTAAAGACAGCTGGAGTACTGGACCTGATTCACTCCGACGTGATGGTGCCCATGCAGTGCTCGTCGAAGGGAGGTGCGCGTTTCATTGTGACTTTCATCGATGATTTTTCGCGGTTCGTGCACGTGTTCTTGCTTTCGGCGAAGTCTCAAGTGTTCCAGAGCTTCGTGACGTACTAGAATCTGGTCGAGAACCAGACTGGAGCGCGGGTGAAGTGCCTGAGGAGCGATAATGGCAAGGAGTTCATCAACAAGCGTGTTCGCACCTTTTGCGGCGAGCAAGGCATTATACAGCAAACCAGTGCTCCTTACAGCCCTCAACAGAATGGACTCGCGGAAAGAATGAACAGAACAATCGTTGAGATGGCTCGGTCCATGCTGCACTACATGGGACTCGAGCTGGAGTGGTGGGGCGAGGCAGTAAATGCCGCTGTGTACACCATCAACCGGTTGCCTAACACGGCTAGGCCCCACGTCTCCCCATTTGAAGTTTTCTTCGGCAAGCGACCGGATCTCTCGCATCTTCGTGTATTCGGCTCGCGTGGGTTCGTTCATGTGGAGACGTCCAAGCGATCGAAGTGGGACCCCAAAGCGCATCACTGTATCTTCCTGGGGAACTCGGACACGTCCAAGGCGTACCGTGTCTGGGACCTGACTGAACGAGTGCTGACATCGCGGACCGTTCTTTTGGACGAGAATCCTCCTGCTTCGTACTCCAATCTGCCTACACGTGCCGATAACACGTTTCAAGTCGCGCAGTGGATCGATTCTGACGACGACGTTGCTAGAAGTGGTACGCAGTCGCCATCGCTAAGCACGAATGAGGACATCGAGATGACGAGTCGTGAACCCGACGGTATTGAGGCTGTGAACGACTGCGCTGAAGACATGGACGTCGATGAACGAGGTGCAGATACAGCTATGGTTCCCTCTCAACCTGGAGCTGTACTCCTTCATCAAGCTGAAAGTGGCGGTGAGGAGCAATTGTTGTCGTTGCAGCGACAGCCAGCTTTGCCTGCGCCAACATTGGCCCGCTCGCTTACCGCTGCTCCACGCTATGCTTCTACAACTTCACTTGCTCCGTTGTCGAGAGGGGGGAGCAGCTGGTGTTTAACGGCGGATCAAGACCGAATACGACTCGACCCAACAGTGTCCCTCGGATTTTACCCTCTGCTGAATCGCCGCACAGTTTGTTACCTTCGCCAGCTAGTGTGCCATCGCTGGACTCGCGAGATGGGTCTGCGCTAACTTACACTGCTCCTGCATTGCTCGAGAACGGCCCTACAACTGAGGACATAGTCAACACCGAATCCTCTCCTATGCGTGGATGCAGCGATGACATGGAGCCCGACCCCAAGCGACAGCGAGTGGATGATGAGTATGAGATAGCGCTATCTGCAGTTGAACTTCCTCGCAGTTACCGATAAGCTGTTGAATCACCGGAGCACGAGCAATGGAAGCAAGCCATTCGAGCTGAACTTCGCGCGCACTTTCGAAACCACACTTGGGACCTCGTGCGAAAACCTCCAAGAGCCAATGTCATCGGACACAAGTGGGTATTCGCTGTTAAAAGGGACGAGCACGGTGGCATTGTGCGTTTTAAAGCGCGCCTGGTGGCGCTGGGATGTCTGCAGACTTTCGGCGTAGACTACACCGACACTTATTCACCAGTCGCTAGTATGAACACAGTTCGTACGCTTCTCGCAGTGTGCTGCTGTCTGGATTACTTCGTGAAGCAGTATGACATCGAGACGGCGTTCCTGAACGGCGATCTAGACGAGGTCGTCTTCATGACTGTACCGACCGGGATGAAGATGGCTGCTGACATGGTTTGCCAACTGCGTCGTAGTCTCTACGGCCTCAAACAGGCAGCTGCTGTGTGGTTTCGCACAATTCGGGACGTCTTTCGCCGTGCTGGGTTCGTTCAATGCGCTGCAGACACCTGTCTTTTCGTCAAGCGCTCGGGGTGTGCGCCAGTTTTCGTCGTCCTCTACGTCGACGATTTGTTAATTGGGTGCAAGTACGAGGAAGATGCACAAGAAGTTCGCCGAGAATTGGCCAAGCATTTCACGGTGAAGGAGCTTGGCGACGTGCGCTATGTTCTCGGAATGGAAGTCAAGTATGACAAGAAAAAGGGGGAGCTTTGGCTCGGACAGAAGCAATTTATTGAGCGGATGGTGGACAAGTTTCGACAGACTGATGCATACCCAGTGCGCAACCCAACTTTGCAAGGTCAAGAGCTACATAGGCGCTACGGGGTGAGATACGCGCTACGGCATCAGTTTCAAGGACTGAAAGTTGTCGGGGACAGCCAACTCATCCTCAACCAGCTCCGCCGCCGCCGGCTACCGAAAGCCAGACACCTTCAAGGGAGTTACAAGCAATGTCGGCTAATCGCCGATCGGTTAATGATCACGTCATGGACACATCATCTCCGCCAGTTCAACAAAATGGCTGATACACTGGCAAATTTGGCCATGGACGCCAAAAAGAGCATCCAGGTCACAGCATCGGAGATTTCTAAGCTGCCGACGCAATGGACTACCGTGGTCGAATCCCTCCCAGGGGACATCGAACACTGGCTAGACAACTTACCGGATATGGAGGCGCCTGGCCGAGCCTTCACCAACATTGGCGCCTTTAAATAGAGGCGCATATGCTAGCACCTTACGGTAGCTAGTACACCTTCGGATGATAAGAAGCATCCGAGGCACGGGCATTCTCTTAGTCGTTAGTGAAGCTAAATGACCGTAATGCAACCTCACTTTGAAACGAAAAGGTCAAGAGCTACACGTTGAAGACGGACCTCTTATCACTGGGGTGAAGCCATTTCGCGAATTGATCGGCTCGTTACTGTATGTAGCGAATGCTACCCGCCCTGACATATGCGTCGCAGTTGGAGCACTTTCGCGTTACCTGGAACAACCACGGGAGAAACATTGGCAGGCCGGGATTCGTGTTCTTCGGTACCTGAAAGGTACGAGTAGCACGGGGATCAAGTTTCGACGCCCTCAGGGAAGTGCATGCAGCGTTGCAGTGTTCTGTGATGCCAATTGGGGTGGTGATATTGCGACTCGGCGATCTACCTCCGGAATTCTCATTCAAGTTGCCGGTGCCCCCGTCGTCTACAAGAGCAAGCTACAACAGACGGTGGCACTATTGTCTGCGGAGGCGGAGTACATGTCAATGGCGCTCGCAGTGCAAGAAGAGGTGTGGCAGCGGCATTTGTTGGAGGAGATGGGGCTGAAGGCGGCCGGGGCAACTCCTGTATACGTGGACAACAAGTCGGCCATCAACATCGCTACGAACCACGGCTATACGCCAAGGGCCAAGCACATCGATCTTCGCGCTCATTTTGTGCGAGACCATGTTGCGAAGGAGACCATCAACGTGATCCACGTACCGTCCGCGAAGCAGCTTGCTGATTATCTGACGAAGCCATTGCCGACTCCGCAGTATACCGCGCTTCTTCAATTAAGCGGGGTCGTCAGCTCCGATACGAGTTGAGTGCCACAGTGGATGTCAACTTGAGGGGAAGTGTCGAGAGTTGCAGTCGCTGCACGGCGTTGTGTACGTCACATATTGTGTGGATTACACAAAGGCAACTTGTAGTTGCGCGAGTGATGGTCATGTAAGTTTCGCGAAGCGATCATCAAGTTTGCGAGGGTTCTAGAAACGAGAAGCTCGTAGCAGGCTCGCTGGACAGCCCATTGCCCTGTAGCTCACTTCCATTTTAACATCGCGGTAACAAGTTGACATTGAGAGAGCCATACCTTGCTTTAGACTGAGCCTTAGCCCCAACACTTTTTGTCCTTGATAGAAGGATCAAACTCAATTAAGTACGACGAACATAAGAGGATTTTGTCCTTGAACCAGCGAAAAGGACCAAAGTGACTTGAAGTTTGTATGGCTAATATTAGACATGATGGCATTGGCGCATGTCACTTATAACAAATTCAATGATAGTATTGGAGGCCTTCAGAGTAGAAGCCACATACTGAGCTCAAGTCATTTCAGGAGTTTTGTCCTAGAGGCTAGGACAAAACTCAAAATGGATATGTTATTAGTGACACTTTTGAAGCTGCGTTTTCGGCTTGAAGGACAATGGAGGACACCATGGCAACCATATCCCTTATAGATCTAATCATGGTGTTACTGTCCATAATTCTATGCTCGTGTATCTCCTAATACTCTTGGCTAAGTAAGCCTCTAACTTTTGGTCCTTGTATTTGTCCTAGATTTCTGAGGTGTTGGGGTTAAGTAGCAACGTGATTAAAATCGTGACTTAAGTAGCAGTTTGGCATCGGGACGCAAATCACCCGGTGATCAGTAAATAATCACGCGGGAATCGGATTGTCTTGGGGCTCTTCTAGAAGATGGTTCAGATGTGCAGCTGAGCTGTCTTTCATTTTATTGTGGGGCCACCAATATTTAGCGTGCATGCACGAACCCGCTGCGTCGTTTATCAGGTGTTGAGCTGATTCATTGTCCATAGACTCAATTCCAATAAGCCTGGCCCCTTCACAGCTCAGGCATGTAGCGACTTTATTATAATTTTTCGTGTTCGCACTGAAAATTTTACCCCAAAATTGCATTATGCCCCCAAAATCGCAATTTTGGGTGATCACGAACACGCCCTAAGTGATTCAAGGCAGATGCGAGGGCACAAATAACTGAAAAGCGATGAAGAAGACGTTACGAAGGCTGAGTGCGGGTCATGCTCAATAGATATTAATTGAGGCACTGCGCCCAGGCTATACACATAATGCCTAAGGCCGTGTTCGACGCGGCAAGATAATAACACTTTAGGTCTAAAATTGCATTTCGAGTCATCAGCACGGCAAAAAACACGCGAAAATCAGAATCGCATTATCGCGTGAAAATAGCATTACGGCCACTGTTTCAAAATACAGGTCGGAGGGKGTATTTGCCGTGCGATTTTGTCGGTGCCTTCAGCAGGTCACTAAAGTGAAGATTTGAACCCATAATGGACCAGTAAAACGAGTTGTTACCCCTCTAATTAGTGACATCGGATCTTTAGCCCTTCCCCATTCCGCGACAAGCAGTGAAGACGACAAGAAGAACGCGGCCAACGCCGTCCGTTCTGGCGTTGACCACAAATTGTTTCGATTGCTATCTGGCGTCGGCATCTGACGGCATCTGCCGGCGCCAGATAGAAATCGAAACAATTTGTAAGTGGAAGCTGAGATGGTCGTAGTCACACAAAGTGCTAGACGTACGGCAGCAGATCTGCAGCCCCGCACCCCTAGATGTTGAAGTAATAAGCTCTGTCAGGTAATACAGCCTCCTTAAATACCGAATTACAACGTTAGCTTGTTGGTCATGAAGGCACGAGATCAAACGAGAGAGCTTACCTCGAGGAACTCTTTTCCAGAGTGACCAAGAAAGTTGACAGAGGAATCTTATGTGAACCACACCGAATGCGACCACTATAATGAGATTTCGGCCTCGACCACGACTACCAGTGAAGTAAGATTTTGCACTGCGCGAGAATGCTTTTCCCGATGAACCGAGATGAGAAAATGCTGGGAAATCATGATTCGAGGGAAATGGCAATGTAGTCGAACACGGCCTAAATTGACGAAGCCTGGTAAATAGTCTGCACTGGAATATAGCACCGGAATTGACAAATTTTGGATCTCCAGAATAGTAGCTTTTGTTAGTGATAATCAGGGCAGCCGAAAAATAAATTGACGCTGAAGTAATTGCCATAAATAGTATCCCATAATTTATGAGGTATTACCAAAACTGTATCATTATTTATGGCGGCTGGATACTATTTAGCAATCATAATTTATGATATACTATCTCAGACTCATACAGCTATAGTATGTGAGCACAGCTAAATTTTATATTCATTTAGCAACACATATGCGAATTGCTTTACTGCTTGTCTACTCCGCAAACCACCCATTTTTCTGGAATAGCAAGTGGCCGTCAGCTCACGCCTAAGCCCCATTTTGCTTTCTACGCTCGCTGTCCGTCCGTGAATCGGTTCGGCTGGCTGAAGTAGGTCGTTCAGGCCAATCTACCCCTCGTTTTTACAATAAAATTGCGTTGCACTATTTATGGTTCAACTGGATTACATGCCATTATTTATGCAGGCGCTTGAAGCGACCTTCTCAAATTATTTATGAGCTGCTGCAAGACCTAATAAACTAGGGCGTCTGCGACTTAGCCTGGGAATACCAATTTGCCTAGTATAAGCAGCGCTTTTGCATGCGACCTGCGTTATGGTGTTGGGCTCTGCTAGTCTGAACCGATGCGTCCATTTCTATCATGCTGCTCTGCTACATGCCAGTAGCAGTGTTACTGCAGCGATGCGTCCATTGCTATGATGCTGCTCTGCTACCGGTAGTAGCAGTGCTACTGCACCGATGGCGTACATGTCTATCATGCTGCTCTGCCACATGGAAGTAGCAGTGTTACTGCTGCGATGCGTCCATTGCATTGATGCTGCTCTGCTACATGCAAGTAGCAGTGCTACTGCACCGATGGCGTACATTGCTATCATGCTGCTCTGCTAGTAGCAGTGCTACTGTACCGATGCGTCCATTGCTATCATGTTACTCTACCACCGGTAGTAGCAGTGCTACTGCACCGATACCGTCCATTGCTATCATGCTGCGCTGCTAGTAGCAGTGCTACTGTACCGGTGCGTCCATTGCTATCATGCTGTCTGCTACCGGTAGTAGCAGTGCTACTGCCAATTACCAGGTTGCACGAATGTAAATGAAAGTTGCTTGAAAGTTGACTGAGGTTACGCTTACGTGCACGCAGTACCGTGGAATTAATCCCTTGAGGGCTGTCCATCCCTCATTCTTCGGTATTCCCAGTATAAAAATGCCATAATCGGCAGCCCTGGTGAAAATCAGGCATCAACAAACTAGGCGTTTGTTATGCAGTAGTTGCATCGCTATTTTAACTTTTAAACATGCTTTGCGCCGCTCTAACCTCTAGAAGTCACTCCAAAGTCCCTTCCCAATCACTCCCCGGCGCTTCGTCTCCCCCGACGACTGCAATATGGCCTGTAGTCGACCAACTCGTTAAACATCCGCAATGTCAACGATACTCACCTGGACAATAACCCGGAGAAAAAGCAGTGATCTCAGTGACAATGCATTTGGTCACTAAACCAGTTCGTTGGTGGCACACGAGCTACTGATAAGATGAGAAATAATATGATATAATATCAATTCCAAGGAGTATGCGATGCATATCAACAAAATGATCAGCGCTTCAACGAGTTCTTGGTGAGCCAGATGTTAACCTGTATACTAAGTCTCTGACTAGTTACCTGGTTGTTGCTTTCGATCTACATCTGCGTTGCATCGGAGTCCACGTCGGCATCGTTGTGACGGGGAAGATCGTCGAGTGACATGCGGTGGCGCATTTGCTTCCGGCGGCGGTATTTCTCCTGCGAGAGACGCCGCTTTCTCGCCTTCTCCTTGCCAATGGCCAGCATTCGATGCTCACGCTGAGCATATTCCTCCGCGTTGTGTTCGCGCAGCGGGTTGTACTCGATGTGAAAGTTCGTCAAACTCACAGAAATCTGGAATATGTCATCGTATAGCTCTTCGCTCCACCGGTACTGGTCCGCACAGACACGCCATAGCGTGCATAGGCGCCCGAAGAAGTTATCTACGATCACGCGATCGCTTGAGACCTCGTCGTTAAACTGCTGGTCGGCTCTTGACAGATTTCTGCCCTTCTTGGGGTGAATGCATCGCTTTTGGTCACCAAGCCCCTGGTACCCTTTATCAGCGAGCAGCGCCCACTCGTCTGCAAAGGTATCCTTCAGTGGCCCTTCATCGGCAAGGTTGAAGTCAGATTCGCTCTTCAGGCGAATTGCATCATGGAACTCCGTGTTGTTTCGAAACATGGTAGTGTCGGGAGTGTTTCCGCATGCATGGTCGCTGCAGTTGATGGCAAACCCCCGTGGATTGACGGACACTTCAACTTTCAGGTCGTACAGCTTGTGCTTCCCGCTGTAGAACGGCATCACCTCCGCCATCGATCCGGCAGGACGGTTCGACTGTTGAAAGGTCACGTCGGTTGCATACAGTGCGCACGGGAAGTTCGGAAAAGTGCGACCCGACGTGACCAAGTTTCTCATCGTGGTCTCGTCTCCCTTGGCGCGCACCCAGTCGTCGTACAGCCTCGGCGCCAACACGTGCAGAAAGGCGGAGATCGTCTTTATGAACGTCGGCGTCTTGACACAGAAGACGGCGGCGTTCATATCCCACGTTCCGCCGTGTTTGAGGACCGACAATGTCATGAAGAAAACGTCTTTTCCTGCCAGGGCAGAGCGTCGACCACGGCCCACATTCCAATATCGGGTCACGTGAGGGCGCACACTGCCCCAGAGACGGTTGAACTCCCGCGGCGAGAATTTTGTCAGGCGGCGGACAGCTTCGGCACCGCCTTCGTTGTACCAGGAGTCGATGATGGGGCAGGGCGAGTCTTGCGCGTCGGCGTCGTCGTCACTAGGCGGCTGACGAGGAAACTCGGCGTACTCAGCGCGCCGTTCAACCTCCCGCTCGTCGAGCAAGGCCAGCATGGACTGCTGGTGCTCTTGCTGGGAGCGCTGGGTTCTGCGGGGAGCCATCGGGTCGGAGGGGGCTTGAGTTGGTGGTGGGCTGTGGGGTTTGTCGCAAAATGGCTTATGAAGCCACGAGAGGTGCAAGACTACAGGGTGGTGTGGCTGTGTTGCCAGCCACCGATCTTCTCGCGCCAAAAGTAGTGGCATGGCGCCGGGGGCTGTACAACAGGAGCTACTGGCCAGTCATTGTTACTAGAAACAGCTTGTCCAGCAGCTAGACCAGCTGTTAAGTCGCTACATGTCTGAGCCGTGAAGGGGCCAGGCTTATTGGAATTGAGTCTATGGACAACGAATCAGCTCAACACCTGATAAATGACGCAGCGGGTTCCTTCATGCACGCTAAATATTGGTGGCCCCACAATAAAATTAAAGACAGCCCAGCTGCACATCTGAACCATCTTCTAGAAGAGCCTCAAGACAATCCGATTCCCGCGTGATTAGTTACTGACGATCGAGTGATTTGCGTGCCGCTGGCAAACTGCTACTTAGGTTAATTATGCGGCGCTATGAAATGGAGCTAAGGATTCAACCTGGAAGCCACACTAGTACCGGTGCGGTAGCCGAAGCTACTTACAAGTTTTGTGCTCGTTTTGGTCACAAATAAAACGAGATTGGAGCGATTCCCGCAGCAGTCTGTGACAAGTCTGAGATTCCCAAAATAGTCTGTGCGAGGGGGTACCGCCTCGCACAGACTTTTGATTGGCTCAGACGTTTATCCCCGCCCTTTTTATGCACGTTTCTTCCTGGGTCTGGTATCTAGGGTCTAGGTTTTTGGCTGCGGGAATGGACGCCTGCCAAAAATAGCATAAGACCGGCTTAAAGTGTTTCTCTAAATTCGTCTCTAAATATAAATTGTGTAGAGGTCGATATATGTGAAAGGTCGACCTGATATCCGATCCAGTTGCTTCATTAGGGTTGTTTATACTGAAATCAAGTCACAATTTATGCGGTTGCACAATGACAGGGTGAAGCGACCCCTCGTTTACTCAGACGAGTTTGTCGTCTGAGTAAATATAAGTTGTCTTAAATATATATATGCAGGCGCCTATGCTGTTTTTGGAAGGCGTCCAATCGCTCCATTCAGGCATTAAAAACGTAGAAACACCACAAGCGGGAAGGTTTATAAGACACTCGTCGTCTCGTTAATGAAGACTATGGTTGATCGAGTCTTACATGTAGCACTTCATGTCCTGAAATCAATCCTAGAGTGACGGTGACTTCCCGTCGTCAAGCGAGATCACGCACCCCATGCACGACATGGAGCTGAATGCGCTGACGTGTTTCAGCTCTGTCCAGCCTGTGCACCCCCAACAGTACCAGCACCAACGTCGCACCCATCAAGCCCAGCTACGCATATCTCGGTGTGAATGACTGTGCCAAGACCGCGCTGCTGCCGATTCGCAAGCCAGCGTGATGGATACACTACACGAGGCCGTTTTCTTAACTTACTTATCGTAATAGTACGATTTATTGTATGGGAAGAGCTGTGGGCAGTGAGGCGAGCAGGATGGAGAGGTCCGTGGACTTGGCGAGGAAAGCCTTCGGTGCAGTGCGACTTCAGCATCATCCGACACATTCGTTAGGGCGATTTAGAACTAAATGAACATAATATACCTTACCTGAAAAATGAAAATGAAATGAATGAAATCCTCCGACACATACGGAACAAGCACCACACGAGACTCACCAGCTTCTCTATGGAAGGCAAAATGCACGCGACGCAGTTTTTAGATCTGGTGTCGTTGGCCGAGTCGTCTCTTTCGACTGCAAACGTCTAAGGCTGCCAGTGCAAGTGAATCGCTGGTAGTGTTTCCTCGTTTTGAACATGTGAATCTTCGACACCATACTTTATTCTATATACTTTCCATAGTGCCTAATTAGAGATTTCCAAACCCCAGTTGTAGACTAACAAGGATATAGGCACAATATCCTAATTTTTGTTGATGCCTGGTGATAATAACACTACTAATAGCAGTGATATTGTGAACTTTAGTGCAGCCTCAGTTGATTGTCGTGCCGCTATTTCCTCCCTTCTCAGTTGAAGTGGGCTTAGCCTCGTCGCAGACGTTCACTTGAGTTTAGTATTGTATATTCTAGCCTACTGATAACGGAGGCTGTGCTCGGGCACAGTTCTCCCGCAATCCCAAATCTGCTGGGTGGGCGAACAGTGTCTTCTGCCGTTCTTCTGCTCTGCGCGCAATAGGTTTTGAACCCAAGCGCGTGAAGGTTCGAGAGCTAACCCTCTGGAGCTTCGGTGAGCCACTACGCTATGATGGGAACTGGATCGCAGGCGCCGGTGCCATCGACAGGCACCACGACTACCTCGACTGTTTCGACTGGGACTGGGACTAGCACTGGATCTACAACGGGGACTGCTCCTGGGACTACAGCTGTTGCTGCTGGAGCGTCGATGGCTACTTCTTTGATGACTGCGACCACTGTCGCGGCTTCGACTACCGCTACTGGCATGCAAGGGGGTTTTACGTTCGGGCCTTTGACTACCAGTGGCTTGCAAGCCTCAGTTGTCTCGTCGATGGGTTTGCCGGCGATGACAAGCTTCGCGGCTTCCATGCCGACGGCTCATGCAGTTTCGTATCCTGGAGGACCTGGTGGGCCTTTTGCTTACGGCTATGGATATGGGTCTGGGTTTCCAAGTGGCGTGATACCTGTTCCTGGGAACTCGTACGCTCGTGGTGGTGGGATTGTTTTGCCTGGAGTGAAGGATATCTCGACTAAGCCGCCAGTAATGAAAGGCAGCTTTGATCTCTATGCCGTTCAGTTGAAGACCTTCTTAACTCGGTTAGGCCTGTGGGGCGTTGTTGATGGTTCAGATATGCGTCCGCCCTTTGACATGGATGGGCAAGCTGCTTTTGATGCTCGTGATGACGCTGCTCGGGATGCAATTCTGCGTGGCATTCCGGATGAAGATGCCGAGATGGTGTGTCATGACACTTCCGCGAGGGACATGTGGGTCAGCTTTGAGAACAAGCAGACCAAGCGTGAGTACGCGAATTACATTTTCGCTCGCGAGCAGCTCTACTCGATCAAGTACACTCGAGATTTGAATTTGAGTGACTGGCTAAGGGAGATGGAAATGCAGAGACGTAAACTCCAGCACTACGGCAAAGTGATTAGTGACGAGGAGTTCGCGGAGATCTTGCTCGGCAATGTGTCTCGGACGCACCGTGAGGTGGTTCGACAGTTTTCTCGGCACTATGCTGTGCTTGATGTGCCGGGCGCTCACCAGATGGCCCCCACGGCAGCCCAGGTCATGAATGCGCTTCGCGCTGAGGAGGATCTGGACGAGATAGTTGCTGATGAGCTACCTGAAGTCAGCATCGGGTCGGCGAAGAAGAAGCCCACTAATTCTTCTGGGAACCCCAACACTGACAAGTCTGGCAATGGAAATGCTGGAAGTGGAAAGCGTCAGCGTGGACGGGGCCGATACAAAGCCAAGGCCAAGACTCAAGATGGGAAATCTGCTGGTGGTGGAAAGAAGAAGAACGACGGTTGTTGGAACTGCGGTGAGCCGGATCACATCCGGGCTAACTGCCCCAACCCGAAGCAGAGTGGAAACTCGCAGGGGCAGAACCAGTGTGCTGGCATGGAGGCCAAGCGGTTTCAGAACAAAAAAGGTGGGAACGCTGGAGGAGCGAAGAAGAGCATCGATGCACTGACACAGCGCCAGATTGGTGCGGCGGTGGTTGGAACTCGGCACCACAAATCCTGTGCAACGGAGTGGGTCTTAGATACTGCAACGGATGTACATGTGTGTACTGACTCAGCGTTGTTGGTGGACCCGCGACCAGACAAGGAGCACATCTTTCTTGACTTCGACGGACAGCCCAAAGGGGAGCGTGTGGTAGGCGAAGTACGCTTACTAGTGGAGAATGTAGCATCCAATTATGATCACGAGTTGAAGTTGCATGGAGTTGTACATACGCCAACTGGTCCAGACAATTTACTGAGCTCACACCAGCTTGAGGAGAGTGGATGGAATGTGAGCTTTACGCAGATGAATGGCAAGAGGGTATGTTTGCTGGAGAAGGATGGCATGAAGTTGTCACTGAATAAGACACGAGGCCGCTATCGACTTCAAGCAAAGTCTGCTAAAGGTCGAGAAGTGAGTGCTGTTTCACGGACCTCTTCGGCTGCTGCGCGCTGGCACTTGCGCTTCGCGCATCTTAACTACCCAGCTCTGCGGCAAATGGCTGTGAATGAGACTGTGGTTGGTTTGGTGGACTTGAGTGCAGATGCAGGCCGCTCGAGTGGTGGGGTTGATGGCAAGTGCTGGACGTGTACTGCCTCGAAGTTGAAGAGGATGTCGTACAAGCAGACTCACACGCGGCGGGCTACAGAGCCATTCCAGAAGTTGATGTCCGACATGTGCAGTATCGGTGACTTGAGGTACGACAGATATCGGTGCTTCCAGCTCGTGATGGACGAGGCTTCTCGCTGGGTTTGGGGCTTTCTTATGAAGGCCAAGGAAGAATCCAGACCGGTAGTGGTGGCGCACCTAGAGTGGCTGTTGGCGCAAGGTAAACGGATCGAGGTGTTCTCTACAGACCAAGGTAAAGAGTTGGTCAACAAGAAGCTGAAGTCATTCCTCAGGGGGGGAAGGATTGAGTTTCACTGGACGAATGCCTACAGCCCGGAGGAGAATGGTCTTGTCGAGAAGATGAATGGAATTCTAGAGGCACGCATTCGCAGCCTTCTCACAACAGCGAACATGCCGTGGCTCTTGTGGAGAGAGGCCTTCCTGTTTGCAGTGGATGTCGTAAATGTGAGCCCTTCTCGTGGACTTGGAGGAGAAACTCCGTACTCACGGCGTTTTGGCGAGCGTCCTGACGTCGAGCAGCTGAAAAT
>KE579949.1:688-11592 GCA_000443045.1 Phytophthora x cambivora | reverse complement strand
TCAAACATGTTATTTAGCAGGATCCTCGACGGTTCACGATCGCCCCTAAAACTCTGGATATAAATATCCAGAGAACACTTGTCAAGGTACGACTCGATTTGGATGAACGTCCATCCAGCTGCGATTGCTTAGCCACGATACTTACTGTTCCTTCTTCGTAGACCCGGACTGCTCTCAGTATTACTTCCACAGCCTGGACGAAGATGCAAAAGGGTGTGTGATTGTACGTACAACATGTACCAATGGTACATTGCTGTGGGCTTACTACTCATACCTTATTCTAGAACTCAAGCTGGACGACAAAGCTAACTGTGGCGATACCACTTTTCGTCATGGCTGAGCTCTTCTTCTCCCTTTCGCTTCGAAGCCTCGTTTACCAGTCACAGGAACGAAGATCTTCTATCAACCGCTAGGGATTTTTTTTCTTGGAGAACGTCGTAGTTGCGGTCTGCCAACGATAACACAACACACACACCCTGCTGATCAACGCCAACTGGATTTCTGTATGCTGGAATAAATGATGGATGGATACGAAATGTTGAGCCTCCATCATTCAGCCGAACACTTTTGGAAATTCCTTCCCTCATTCTTCACGCGCGATTAGACTAAAACCGACATCCTCGTTTTCAAAGCAAACCAGCTTCATTTTCACTTTGGTTTGGAAAGCTCAGCGCCACCTGAGAGGACATCGCCATGGACATCCTCACGCCGAAAGAAAAAGCCGAGTACGGGTCCGATGCGTTTTGCACGAGGATCAAAAGCTACTACGCGAATTCTTGTCTATTACTTCTAGTAATGCGCAACTTGCAGTGGATGATGGTCAATTGCGATAAGCCAATATCTACCGATGCTGTCGATGATGTATTTTCCTGCGGAGTTTTAGAGCATGTCATTTGGTTCCACGAGAACCGATTTGAAGGATGCACCACTGCAGCCATGGATCGGGCTGCAAGCAAAGGTTACCTCGACACTGTTAAGTGGCTCCATGAGAATCGAAGTGAAGGTTGCACCACCGCGGCGATGGATGGCGCCGCAACGAACGGACACCTCGACGTGGTCAAGTGGCTGCACAAATACCGCTCCGAAGGCTGCACTACCAAAGCGATGGATGGCGCCGCGACAAACGGCCACATTGACGTTGTAGAGTGGCTGCATGAAAATCGCTCCGAAGGTTGCACCACTGCCGCCATGGATGGCGCGGTTACCAATAGTCGAGCGAAGGTCGCCCGATGGCTGCATGAAAATCGCTCGGAAGGCCGTTCGGCAGCGGCAATGGACAATGCGGCTGGACAGAATTACCTTGCTGCCATCAAGTGGCTGCACGAAAACCGACAGGAAGGGTGCAGCCCTGCTGCGATGGTCAACGCTGCGTCGAAAGGGTACCTGGAAGTCGTCAAGTATCTGCACACTGAGGTTGGCCAGCCAGCTACGGACGCTGCGATTTCCGCTGCGGCGAACAACGGTCATCTCCAGGTTGTGGAGTATCTTGTCGCTAACCGTTGCAAAGATTGTAAAGTGGAGACGACCGGTAGCATCCAAGCGGAGAGCGATGACCATGCCATGGTTGTCAAGTGCCCGCGAAGTCATGGCGAATGACAGGAAGTTTGCAAGGTGGAGTGCAAGAAAAAGAAAAAAAGCTCTGAACCCCGATATACGGCTAGTAGGCGTGGTTAGCGAGCGTAGCAGAAGTGCATTGTGCATTCAACACAGAGCGAGCGAGAGAGAAAAAGAGTCGAGAAAAGCCAAGGTGGCGAGGAATATGAGCAGCGTTTGTGAAAGAGTTAAGCCCACAATCCAGCAAGTTTATTTTTTTTCTCAATGATTGGATCGATTCCCGTAGGCTATTTCCGTACAGATTTCGTGTCTAAAAAATCGTGTACAGATCTCGTACAGCCCGCAGGCCCCTTGCTCTCGAGGAAGACATCGCGCAAACTTGCAGAAAATCTTTTCTAGCAATACTCGAAGATTCCGAAAAAGCTGCGGAAGTTTACAAGTACCGGTACGCGAAAGTAAGTAGAGTCCCAACACCACCCGAGTATGGAAGAGACTACATTTGTATTTGTATTGGTAGTAGAATCTACGCAACGTAGCCTGCTTCAAGGAAAATAATATTTTATAAACTTTGTTTTGGCGGTGTCGAAATAGAGGAGGCAAATCCAGTCAACTCGCATAAAACCTGAAAAATCATTTTGTTGGTCGGCCACGCAATAACAAACTAACAAACGGGTTTGACTTGCTTGGAATCCTTCCCAAGCAGTTCAGCTCCAACCTCTGCACCCATTGTTTTCTCGACCTCATCTTGGATCATAGCACGGATTCGAGCTCTCATCTCTGATGTCGGCATCTCCAATACTCCCTGTCACTTCAGTCCGGATTTTTGCCTGTACGGATGCGTGCTTCCTTAGCGGAGCCAGGGCAAATCAAGTCCCGCAGCTTCTGCACCGTGGTAAATCTTCCTTCAGCTGGAATCTTCGCCTTTTCCGCCTTATTCGCAGCTCGACACTCGTCATGTTTGAGCAGGAATTTGACAACCTTCGTGTGTTTATTCTTTTTGGCACGCAGAATGGCATCGGCTCGGCAGATCTCCGTTCGATTCTCGTGAAGATACTCCACAACCCGGAGATGACCGTTTTCCGCGGCAGCAGAGATGGCAGCGTTGGTAGCTGGTTGATCAACTTCAGTGTGCAGATACTTGACGACATCCAGGTACCCTTTCGACGCAGCGTTGACCATCGCAGCAGGGCTGCACACTTCCTCTCGGTTGTCGTGCAACCACTTGACGGCGGCAAGGTAATTTTTTCCTGCTGTATTATCCATTGCCGCTGTCGAACAACCTTCCGAGCGATTTTCATGCAGCCATCGGACCACGTCCACCTGGCTATTGGTAACCGCACCGTCCATAGCGGCAGTGGTGCAGCCTTCGGAGCGATTTGTATGCAGCCACTTGACAACTTGGAGGTGGCCGTTAGCCGCAGCGCCATCCATCGCTTTGGTAGTGCAGCCTTCGGAGCGGTATTTGTGCAGCCACTTGACAACGTCGAGTCGGCCGTTCGTTGCGGCGCCATCCATCGCTGCGGTGGTGCAACCTTCACTGCGATGCTGATGAAGCCACGACACATTGTTCAGGTAACCATAGCTTGCAGCCCGATCCATGGCTGCAGTGGTGCATCTTTCAAATCGGTTCTTGTGGAACCAAATGATGAGATGCTTTAATTCTCTGCTGATAAATACGTCATCGACTGCATCGGTAGAAATGGGCTCGTCGCAATTGACCATCATCCACTGCAACCGGTTCCCTGCAGAAAAATTTGCGTAGTAGCTCTTCATCCTCGTGCAAAAGCCATCGATCCCGTGCTTCTTGTGATGCCACGTCGATGGGTCCTTCCACCCATACTTGGCTTCTTCTTTCGGCGTAAGGATGCTCATGGTGCTCTGACGCTGATCTTTCGAAAATGAAAAGTGAAATGAATATGAAGGACCACGAGTTGGAATGCGAGGATTTCTCCTCCACTTCTTAGAAAGAGCTGAAAGCTCATCAATCTCGTCAAATACCAGGAAAACAAGCTGAATGATAGAAGTAGATTCTTTTGACTCCCCCTAAAAATGGGATATCTTCGCAGCTAGCGAATTGAATGGATAGTAGCTAAAACCTGCGCACACTAAATTTTGTTTGTGTTCATAGTCTCTTACTACAGTCATTACAGTAATTAGTCTGGCCCAGACTAATTTTGAACAGCACTTTTTTGCTGGCTTACCAAAATTAGCCTGGCTGCAAACGGGACAGACTAATTTTGAATTCAGACTAATTTTGAAGACCTAAATTAGTCTGGTTTACCAAGTAAGAAACACGTATTTGTATGCAGTTATGGTCAGGCCTTATCAAACAAGTGCCTTTTCAATCACCACAGTCGCTGCAGTCTCCAGGCTTCACCCAGCTTGACTGTCTTCTGTATCGCTCACTGCTTGTTTGTCTGGCGGGCCCCTTACATTCTCGGTTTACCGTGGGTACTTCCTAAGGATCTCTGCTATAATATATAAGGCGCAACCTTTCCTCGATATTATGAAGGAAAAGTTGTGCTGTGTCGAATCAGTGCCCAATGATAGATTATCGCATCGTAGTCATGGGAATAAGCGTTTGCCCTCATTAGAATTAATGGGCAGGAACCGTAAAAAAGAGTCCAACATAGGCAGACTAATTGTGAACATTTTTGACCAGACTAATTATGAACAAGCTGCTATCTGGCCTTCATGAATTAGTCTGACCCAGACTAATTTTGAAGCCAGACTAATTTTGAGCCCAGACTAATTACTGTAGTGACTGTAGTATCCTGCGGCACTCAGTTTTACGGTGTGCTTCGTCTTCATCGCCATCGCAATGAAGTGCATACAACACCTCATTTGCTTTTCTTGTTCGCGGGGAAGAGTCGACTCACGGCGTCTTCATGACTCGAAAGCCGTCGTTTTCTCCTCTCATCAATAATCTTTTCAGCGGTTGCTGCGCCCACTTCATCTTCGAGACTTAATTCATGGGTGTTGATATTCGGTGCCTCTTGAAGACATCGATGCCCGCGGCTTGCAAACGGTCCGAAGAATCGGTCCAATTCACCTTTCGACACGAGACCACATCGTTCGGGGAGATCTAATGGATCCACCACATCGTTAGACGTCGTAATCAGCAAAAACACGTCGGTGTTGACGTTCACGGCTTTAGCTCGCTCCTCCTCGTACCGTGTTTTGTCCATTTTCTGATTATTTTGCATCAATTTGCATCGAGTCACTTCGTTGCAAACAATTTTCTCCTTGCTAGTCGTCAATTGGATTCGCGTACATATATCACCAGCTGCAGCACTGGCCCCATTGATGACAATTGTGCCCTTGTCGGGTACGTTGACAACCTCGTGGCGAGTTGAATCGGACCTTGAAATTGGTTGGGTTGTAGAGTCCACAACTGTGTGCGGCTTCAGCTCCTCGATCATGATGTCGTGAATTGAACCAAACCGAGCACCAGAGTGAAATGTAGATAGTTTGACTGGAGTACCCCAATATACCATCGATTTCACACGACGGTAAAACGCCACAAATTCCTCAAATCGCGGCCATCCCAACATGATGCGAGTGAAGTGCTCGTCGAAGCTGGCTACATCGCCTGAAGTCTGTGGAAGGGTCCGCAACAGCATCAGGAAAAGAACGAAAGCGCATTCTAGGTTACCGCCAGGGGTGAATCGAAACATACCAAAGCTTCGTAGCTGGTCCACTGTCACGTCTGGAACAACACATTCACACAGACAGTAGCGGCGGCGAGAGAGAATTGCAGCGAGCACGGTCTGGCAATTGGCTGTGTCTTGAAAGAGAGGAGACGCGAAAATCTCCCCATATTCGAGTCGCAGCTGACTGCATACCTGGCCAAGAACGTCGGTTGGATCTGTCTGTTCCAGTTCATCTTTCGTGTATTGACGCAAAACGCTGGCCAATGTTTCCAGTGCTCGACCGTGCCCACCCATATCATCCACCAACAGTTTCTCCAATCTTGTTCTTGGTTGCAAGACTTCCTGACCACGCAAGACAGGAGGAGACAGATACACGCGCTTCTGCGGGGAGTCTGAAAGGGCCCGTTCGACTGGAATTTGAACGGCTGTCGAGCACACACATACAGCAAATGCCCGGGATGAGTTCAGGAATCTGCAAATCGTAGCCAAGACGCGATACAAGGCGCAAGTCATGGTGCCATCATTGCTGAGTTTCTGCAGACCATCCACACACAAGATCACCGTCATATCCTTCAAGTTGTCAACCTTCTCTAAAGTCGCCAGTATCTCCATCACTGTTTCAATACGTAGGCGAAGTGACGGATACGATTTCAACAGTCGATCAACGAATAGCATCCAATCTTCCCTATCTTTCGCGAGCTGGTAGAGCATTCGGTAGCTGACGTCAAACTCAGGACATTCCGAATCAAGCAGATTTCCAGTCGAACAAGTGCCGTCCTCGAGGGTCACTCGGAACACATAGGCGTTCTCCATTCTCTCCACCAGCTCTTGCTGCTGCGATTTCTTCGCGGCTTCACACAGCAACTTCATTTCATCCAGCATGCGCGACTTTCCCGTTCCTGTTCCACCCACCACCAGATTGATAGCGTGGTTCTGTTTGCCCTAGTATCCTAGTTTCCAGGCCTTGTAGTGCGTGACAAGAGGCTGTGTAAGTTCCGCCACAAGCTCTGAGGCTCCTTGATACGCCCAATCTTGGCCATCGCTCGTGCAAAGTCGCCTTGGCTCCCTCCATTCCAGCGCATTCAAAAGCTTTTTCTGCTGCATCTCTTCCGACTCTGGACGTTGTGATTCAACCTCCGGAACCACCACCAGCACGTGAACTTGGCCCTCACCCGGTGTAAAGTTCTCTCCAAAGTACTTGGCGTTCTTGAGCCACAGTGAGGGGGTCATCTGCTCGAATCCTCGCGGGTTTTCACGCTCATCAAACGTCACAGCTGCCACGCCCGCCCGATCCAGCCATACACCGTCCTCCTTCTTCGCCAGGAAGAGCTGCAGGTCCTCGGCATCGACATCTGCCAACGTGTTCTCGCTCTCCTCCTTGATCGCGACCTTCAACGCTGAAACTTTCGTGCCATCGTCGACCGTCACGTCAAATGTGTCTGCCTGACCAGCGATCGCACATTCCAGAGATATTTGAACCATCTTTCCTCGACGCGGCAGATTTCGGAATGAGGAGAATGAGAGAATTTCCGGGCGTATTTCAGAAAATGAAGGAGTTGACTTCCAGCTGTGCTGATGGATGGATATTAAATGCTGACTCTCCATCATTCAACCGAACACTTTTTGGATCCCGCGATAGAGTGAAAATCCACTTGGTTTCCAATTTGGGTTGGAAAGCTCTACGTCACCTGAGAGGACATCACCATGAACATCCTTCGCAAAAAAAGAGTAGAGTATGGGTTGAAGCAACCATCCGCAACCTTCCGATGCAGTCAATGATGCCTTTTCCTGCGGACATATTTACACAACCATCGCAGAATGGCCGTCGTATAGTGGAAGCAAAATCTCGTACTGAGCTGGAAGAACGCATTTGTGCTGAAGAGGAAGCAAACAATCCGTACCAGCGAGCAAGTGAGAATCCGGATGGCTCCCCAACACCCAGCGGCGACAGCTTGCAGCCACGCCGATTGCACGGGACGTCTATCAACGCCGAGAACAGAATTTGCAGCAAGATAACCACATTACCGCAATATTCTGTTGAAATTGGGATTCTGAGCATGCGAGGTGAACGATGGGATGCGATTCCCGAATGATATCGGTCTATCATGTCGTGTCGAAGTCTAGCCGAACTCCTCCTTGTTCCTCATTGCAAAATCCGCCTTGTCGAGGAAAGATGGTGCTATTTAACTGTGCGATCATTGATGCAGCGGAAAGCGCCTTCGGTGTGGAGATAGACGATGGCCAACAGGTGTCGAAGTTGAAGGACGCGATCAAGGCGTATACCAATTACTCGGATCCGGCCTACAAGCTGCAGCTCTTCCTGGCGAAGAAGAAGAACGGCTCGTGGCTGGATGGGGCTGAAGCGGTAGCTGCACCGCTCGATGACCGTGGAAATCCACGAGGATTCGAGCGGATGGATCCTTTACTTTGGCTCAAGAACGCCAAGTACTTTGGAGAGAACTTTACACCGGGTGAGGACCAAGTTCACGTGCTGGTGGTGGTCCCGGAGGTCGAGTCAGACCGCCCAGCGTCCGCAGATGCGCAACGCAAGAAGCTATTAAGTACGCTGGAATGGAGGGAGCCAATGCGACTATGCACGAGTTATGGCAAAAATTGGGCGTATCAAGGAGCATCGGAGCTCGTGGCGAAACTTACTCGGCCTCTTGTCACGCACTACAAGGCCTGGAAACTAGGATACGAGGGCAAACAGAACCACGCTATCAATTTAGTGGTGAGTGGGCGAGGAACAGGGAAGTCGCGCATGTTGGATGAAATGAAGGGGTTGCTGTGCGAAGCTGCCAAGCAATCGCAGAAGCAAGATCTGGTGGAGAGAGTGGAGAACGCCTATGTGTTTCGAGTGACCTTCGGGGGTGGCACCTGTACGACTGGAACGCGTTCCTGAATTCGATGTCAGCTACCGAATGCTCTGCCAGCTTGCGAAAGATAGGGAAGAGTGGACGCAATTCGTTTTTGAGTTGAAGCAATTGAAGCTACCATTATCTATGGGAATGGTGATTGAGATCCTCGCAACACTGAAGAAGATTGACAATGTGAAAGATATGACTGTGATTTTGTGTGTCGATGGTCTGCAGCATCTCGTCAACGATGGCACCAAGACGTGCGACTTTTATCGCGTCTTGGGTGCAATTTGCGGCTTCCTGAACTCATCCCGAGCATTTGCTGTATGTGTGCTCGACGACAGCTCAAACTCCAGTCGATCTAGCCCTCTCAGTTTCTCCGCAGAAGCGCGTGTATCTGTCTCCTCCTCCAATACGAGGTCAGGAAGTCTTGAAACCAAGAACAAGATTGGAGAAGCTGTTGGTGGATGATATGGGTGGGCATGGTCGAGTACTGGAAACATTGGCCAGCGTTTTGCGTCAATACACGAAAGATGAACTGGACCAGACAGACCCAGCCAGCGTTCTTGACCGGGTATGCAGTCAGCTGCGACTTCAATATGGGGAGATTTTCGCGTCTCCTCTCTTTCGAGATGTAGCCACTCGCCGGGCCGTGCTCGCTGCAATTCTCTCTCACCGTCGTTACGGTGTGTTTGATTGGGTTGTTCCAGACATGACAGTGGATCAGCTACGAAGCTTTGGTATGTTTCGATTGACCCGTGACACTCTAGAATGCGCTTTCGTTATTTTCCTGATGTTGTTGCGGACCCTTCCGGAGACTTCAGACGATGTAGCCAACTTCGACGAGCACCTCACTCGCACCATGTTGGGATGGCCGCGATTGAGCAATTTGTGGCGTTTTACCGTCGTGTGAAATCGATGGTATATTGGGGAACTCCAGTCAAACTGTCTGCATTTCACTCTGGTGCTCGGTTTGGTCCGATTCACAGTATTCTGATCAACGAGCTCCAGCCGCGCACAGTTGTGGAGTCCACAACCCAACCCGTTTCAAGGTCCGGTTCGGGAGACTCAAATCGCCACGGTGTTGTCGACGTATCCGAGTATGACTCAATTGTCGTCAATGGGGCCAGTACTTCAGCTGGTGGTATATTTACGCGAATCCACTTGACGACTGGCAAGAAGGAAATTGTTTGCAATGAAGTGATTCGATACAAATTGATGCAGAAGAATAAGATGGACAAAACCCAATACGAGGAAGAGCGAGCTGTTTTTGCTGATTACTACGTCTGACGACGTGGCGGAGCCGTTTGATCTCCCTGAACGATGTGGACTCGTGTCAAAAGGTGAATTTGACCGATACTTCGGACCGTTTGCAAGCTGCGGGCATCGAAGTCTTCAGGAGCCACCGAATATCAACACCCACGAATTACGTCTCGTAGAAGGAGTGGGCGCAGCAACCGCTGAAAAGGTTATTGATGAGAGGAGAAAACGACGGCTTTCGAGTCATAAAGACGCGGTGAGTCGACTCTTCCCTGCGAACAAGAAAAGCAAATGAGGTGTTGTATGCACTTCACTGCGATGGCGTTGAAGACGAAGCAATGCGTTTGTCTGCTTTAGTGTCGCAGGATACTAAAAAGTACGAGATTATGAACACAAGTGTGCGCAGATTTTAGCTACTATCCATTCTGCGAAGGTGTCCAATTTTTAGGGGCGGTCAAAAGAATCTACTTCCATCACTCAACTTGTTTTCGTAGTATTTGACGAGATTGATGGGCTCTCAGCTCTTTCCAAGACTTGGAGGCGAAATCCTCGCTTTCCAACTTGTGGTGCTTCCTATTCATTTTCATTTTCGAAAGATCAGCGTCAGAGCACCATGGACATCCTTACGCCGGAAGAAAGAGCCGAGTATGGGTTGCTGCATCCATCCACTTGGCATCACAAGAAGCACGGGGTCGATGGCTTTTGCACGAGGATGAAGAGCTACTACGCGAGATTTTCGGGTTCGCTATACTTTGAGTGGATGATGGAAAATTGCGACAAGCCACTACCTACCGATGCAGTCGATGATATATTTTCCTGTGGATGCTTACACAATGTCGTTTATTTCCACGAGAACCGATATGAAGGATGCACCACCGCAGCCATGGACCGGGCTGCAAGCAAAGGGAACTATGGCAGAGTCAAGTGGCTTCATAAGAACCGATATGAAGGATGCACCACTGCAGCGATGGAAGGTGCCGCAAGCAATGGTCACCTGAACGTTGTTCAGTGGTTGCACGCAAATCGCTCTGAAGGCTGCACTACCCGAGCAATGGATGGTGCCGCAAGCAATGGCAACCTCGATGTTGTTAAGTGGCTGCACAATAATCGCAGTGAAGGCTGCACCACCCGAGGAATGGAAGGTGCTTCAAGCAATGGTCACCTGAACGTTGTTCAGTGGTTGCACGCAAATCGCTCCGAAGGCTGCACGACCCGAGCAATGGATGGTGCCGCAAGCAATGGCTACCTCGATGTTGTCAAGTGGCTACACGATAATCGCTCCGAAGGCTGCACCACTGCAGCCATGGATGGCGCTGTTACCAATAGTCGAGCGAATGTGGTCCGATGGCTGCATCAAAACCGCTCGGAAGGTTGTACGACAGCGGCGATGGACAATGCGGCAGGAAAAAATTACCTTGCCGCCGTCAAGTGGCTGCATGTTACCGAATTGGTGATTCAAGTGCACACCGGCAAGCGGAGGAAGAGTATCAAGGTCAAGAACAGGAGAAAGCGGATGATGGCATTTTATATTTGCATACTTTAGCGAGTAGTTTAGGTAGGAGGAGCGGTGGTTTCGGAT
>AUVH01072846.1:0-11567 GCA_000443045.1 Phytophthora x cambivora | reverse complement strand
TGACGAACGACGAGCCCGAGCAGTGCACGGTCTCGCCCAGGCGGCTCTGCGCCTTCACCTTGAGGTGCACGCGCGTGTACGTGCCCGTGTTCACGTCGCCGTCCGTGGACGACGTGGTGGACTTCCAGCTGGCCAGGTGCGGCAGGTTGCTGGCCGAGCCGGGCCCGCCCGGGCCGCCGCTGGGGGACGCCGGGCCGTCGAGGGCCATGGCCGCGGAGCTGCTGGAACTGCTGCTGGGGTCGGCGTCGTTGGCCGCGCGGCCGCGTTTCTCCGGCCGGAAGGACGTGGGCAGCGGCGGCCGCTTGCCGTCGTTGACGCCACCCGACGGCCACGTGGCCGAGCTCTCGCTCAGCGAGAAGCCAGGGAGATCCGCCATGCAGGAGGACGAGGGGGGCGACAAGCTCGCGAGCGACGCTTTACTTTGGCCTGGGATGGCCGGTCTGGGAAGAAACCTCTCCACGGGCCGAATCGCACTTAAAAATGGATTTTCGTACTTAGAAGAGGAGGGTTGGATAAATGGTGTGCGCCACACGGGGAATCCCGCGCGAGCCAATCGTTTGCCAGCTGGGTTTGCCTTCGACGTCAGCGTGCGCGATACAATTTTGACTGGCCCTGCAACAGTCTCACTGCCGCTCTTGCCGTCCGTCGCAGAGACCTCGAATTCCATTTAACATACACATCCCGACAATGGCGTCAAGCGAGGCGAAACCCGTGCTCTCGAAGGAGGAGAAGGCGGCCAAGAAGTTGGCCAAGAGGGCGGCCAAGGAGGCGGCCAAGCTCGAGGCCGAGGCCGCAGACATTGACGTCAAGAAGGAGAAGAAGGTCAAGAAGGAGAAGAAGGACAAGAAGGAGAAGAAGTCCAAGAAGCGCTCGCGTGAAGAAGACAATGAAGAAGAGGAGGAAGTGGACGCCACGACCCCCGAGATCTCCGAGGACAGCGAGGTGGAGGCCCCCACGGCCAAGAAGCCCAAGAACGAGAACGCCACCCACGTGGGCGGCCAGGAGAACCCGCCGCTCGAGAGCTTCGACATCTCCAATGAGACTGTCCAGAACCTCAAGGCCCGCGGCATCCACACGCTGTTCCCCATCCAGGCCATGACCTTCGACAAGATCATGGCCGGCAAGGACCTCATGGGCCGCGCGCGCACGGGCATGGGCAAGACGCTGGCCTTCGCGCTGCCCGTGATCGAGATGCTGCTTAAGGACAAGCGCCCGCGTGCGCGTGGCCGCGCCCCGCGTGTGGTGTGCATGGCCCCGACCCGTGAGCTGGCCAAGCAGGTGGCCACCGAGTTCGAGCAGACGGGCCCGTCGCTCAGCACCGTGTGCATCTACGGCGGCGCGTCCTACCAGTCGCAGAACAACGCCTTCCGCAGCGGCGTGGACATCCTGGTGGGCACCACTGGACGTGTGATCGACCACATTGACCGTGGCAACCTGCGTCTGCACAACTGCGAGTTTTTGATCCTGGACGAGGCGGATACGATGCTGGAGATGGGATTCCGTGAGGACGTGCAGAAGGTATTCGCTGCCATGGAACAGGTGAAGAACGAGAGCGCCGCCACTCGCCAGACGCTGCTGTTCTCGGCCACCATCCCCAAGTGGGTGAAGGATGTTGCTGACAAGTACATGCAGAAGGACCGCGAGTACGTCAACTTGGTGAAGGAGTCGGACTCTCAAGCGTCCACGGACGTGCAGCACATTGCCATCCCGTGCCACTGGCAGGGACGCCCCACGCTGCTGGCCAACCTGCTCGGAATCTACGCTAAGAAGGACTCGCGCTCGATCATCTTCGCTGAGACGAAGAAGGACTGTAACGAGCTCGCTGTGCACCCTGAGATTAAGACCGACTGCCAGGTGCTGCACGGTGACATTGCGCAGGAGCAGCGTGAGACCACCATGAAGGCTTTCCGCGAGGGCCGTCTGCGTCTGTTGATTGCCACGGATGTTGCTGCTCGTGGTCTGGACATGAACGTAGATCTGGTGATTAACTCGGAGCCTCCTCGCAAGATGTCTGGTATGGCTGATGTGGACACGTACGTGCACCGTTCCGGTCGTACGGGCCGTGCTGGTAAGAAGGGTATCTGTATCACTCTGTACACGAACCGTCAGCGCGACCAGCTGACCCAGATCGAGCGCAAAATCGGTAACAAGTTCACCATGCAGGGCCCGCCTGACCAGGAGGACCTGATCAAGGCTTCTGCTGCCAAGGCTCTGACCGAGATCAACAACGTCGACCCGTCCATGATTGAGATCTTCCAGGAGAAAGCTAGCGAGCTGCTGGAGCAGATGGAGCCTGAGAAGTGTCTGGCTGCTGCATTGGCTTGCATCACCGGCCACACGAAGCCGCCTCGCCGCACGTCGCTCATGTCTGGTGTGCCCGACTACGTGACTGTGCTGTTCACCAGCTCCAACTTTATCCGCGCAAAGGGCTACGTCTGGAACGCTGTAAACCGCGACATCCCCGAGAACTTTGCGAACGATATCAAGCAGTTGACTCTCACTGAGGATTCGATGGGTGCCTGCTTCGACCTGCCCATCGGTGGTCTGGAGCTCGTGGAGAAGCTTATTGAGGAGGGCAGCATGAACTGCCCGTACTCCATCCCGAAGACGTTGCCTAAACTGCAGCAGTCTGCTTTCCAGATGCGCCAGCAGAGCTTTGGTGGTGGTCGCGGAGGTCGCGGCGCTGGTCGTGGCTTCGGTGGTGGCCGCGGTGGCCGGGGTCGCGGTGGTGGTGGTCGTGGACGTCGTTACTAAATGCTCAAGCAACGACCTCGATCCAGCCACGAACCATGTGCAGGGCGAGGTAGTTAGATAGGATTTTTCCAACTCCCTAACGTTAAATATTGTACAGAGGTTTGCCATTCATCAATCCATCCGCTTCTTCTTCGTGAATGAATATTGAACGAGAACCGAGGAGGCCATGAACAGAGCTGTGAAAACTGAGCACCTTAGGTTGTTAGTTCGATCAAGTCTATTTCTTTTTAGGACGACCCTACCTCGTCATCATTCTCCGTTTTCGGTTCATCTTTGACCAAGCTATCTGATTGCTCAGTTCCGTCTTCACGAAGAACTTCTTCAGCTTCAAGTGTTGCAAGCAGCGCACGAAGTTGAGCCTTCTGGGCCTCTCTTCCTTCATCCACATTCTCTTGTTTCGCCTCATCACCCTCTCTTTCTTCTGCCTCAAGGAGGTACAATTGCTCGCGCAAAATAGTGGTCAGGGTGGCGCTTTCGATACTGCGCTCGTGGAACTTAATCATCACGTAGGCTTTCAACTTCATTGAAAAGCGGCACAGATGCGCTACCACGAATGCGATTCTCTCCAATACAAACAAACCGGCATCAAGACGGCGCAAGTACCGACTGTCTTCATCTTCGTCTTCGTCTTCATCGTCATCCTCACTGCTTCGTCCCACACGCTCGTGATACTTCGCGAACAAATCCACTAACCTATCGACCTTTTCCATGTCGTTCTCCACAAACTTGGCGTGTAGACGGTCATAGCCATCAGCCGGAGCCTTTTCATCCACCCACGCACACATAGAGGTCACCAAACTGACCGCATTCTCTTCTTCCTTCGCGCGGTCGCTACTCTTGCTCGCCTTTGTGCTGCTAGCTGACTTGTACTTGCCATGGCGGCCCATAAACACGGAAAACACGCTACTCAGACCTCCAATCTCAATCAACCGCTCGCAGTTGCGGGCATTGCCCATAAGAGCATGATCCATCACACGTAACGCTCCACTAAACACGAATCGCTGCCGGTCCTTCATAAAGCGCAGCAACAGCTCGAGCCCTTCCAGACGTCGGAACTGCTTCTGCGCTTCAGGCACCAGCAGAACGCTGCACAACGCGTTCACCAAGTTGCCCACCAGCTCCTCTTCTTCCTCGGTAGCAGGGTCTCTCTTTCTGTAAGGCGCCAGCGCCTGCAACAATTCATCCATCAGATCCACCTTCTCGTCCTGTTTCTTCTTCTCCTTCCTCTTCTCCTCCTTCGGCCGCTGCTGTCCCCTCCACTTCACGAACTTCTCTCTCGACTCCTTCCCCGCCTGCAGCAAGATGGACAAGATCTCGCTCGCGTACAACTTGTTCTCACTGAAAGCCCGCTCCGGCCCCACTTGCTGCAGCAAGAAGGGCAGGATGGCCGTGTGCTCCGCCACTTGAGCGCACACTGGCGGCTGCAGGTCCGCCAAGTTCTCCAGGATCTGCAGCGAGTGGTAGACGCCCGCCGCCTCCTCCTCCGCCTGCTGCTTGTCATCCACAGCCGCCGCCAGCTCGTACACGTTGACCACCAGCAGCGGCAGCAGCTTCTCGTCCACCAAGTGCGTGGCCAACCGCGCGGCCGGCTCCAGCGACTCCGCGGCGTCGTCCACGTCCGTGAGCTCGGCCAGCAGACTCAGCACCGCCAGGCGGATGTCCAGATTGGCGTGGCCCAGCAGTCCCAGCAGCGCGCGCGGCACCTGCAGCTCCGTCATGGCGGCGAACAGCTCGGGCTTGGCCGCCAGCTGCCTCCAGCGCGCGATCTCCGCGTCCAGTGCCAGCTCCGACTCCAGGAACTTCTGCGGGTCGTCCGCGTGCTTCTCGCGCGCCAGCGCGTTGCGGCGAATGCGCTTCTGCAGAGAGTTGGCCATGGACTTGAGTGCGCGGGCGTCCAGCGCGTCGCCCTCCTGCGCCTCGGCGCTGTCCACGAGCGCGGAGATTGAAGCGTCACTGGCACGAGCACGTTTTGCAGCTGGAACGGAGGGTGGAGACGCGGCTGGACGCTTAGGCGCGACATCTGCAGCCAACACGCGCTCGAAGTGGCTCTCCATCACTTTGGTGGTTTGATAGCGAAAGTGTATGGAAGGAGAATGGAGGAGAGGTATTGGCGGAAATGGAAGAGGAGAGTTAGCCAATCAGATAAAAGTTGAATTTTGCAACACTTGGGTATACGTATACCACTTGTGAAACTTTGTAGCCGTGAGCTATTTTTAGTTTGCTACGTGTACATTTTCATACAACCCACCGCGTCGTATATCCTTCGTCGTTGTCTATACGTCTACTCGACTTCGTGATTCCTGAGCTACCGTTTTGGTGTGCCCGCGCCCCACGGCTATTTCTAACCAGCTTGATAATGGGAGGGTAAGATGAGAAACCAGCAACGTTTCTTGAGTGACAAACCGCCATTCTCGCTATGATCAAGAGCCCCCATAACCCGCCACGTATGGAGGGTGCAACAGGAAATGAAAGACGTGCTGTTGCAACTGATGGACTGGTTCCAAGTCGTCCACGAAGATCTTTCATCACTGAAGTGGATCGCTTGAAGGGTATTTCAACAAATGTTGCGAAGGGCGAGAAAAGCGGCGATCTCCGTCCTGCTGAAGGAGCGACCGAAGTGTTCCAGTTGATCGACAAGATCGCTGAAAAGCAGCAGAGAAGTAAACGCATCCGAACGATGATGCAGAGGGCGGCTCACAAGACCATCCTCGTTGTGCGGACTAAAAACTCGATCCAAGCAGCCGAAATCGTCACTGTACGCTTTTATCCGCACAAAGTGACGGAAGTTCCACGTAGTGTGCAGCTAGTTCAGATTCGCTCGAAGGTGGTGCAAAACACACGTTTCGGATCCGCCAAGAAGCGATCTCAGTTCGAGAAGATTTTCTCTGAAGCTACAGAGATCGATGCGCTACTCAAAGACATGTTCTGGTACCTGACTGCCCACTGCTTCCAACCAAACCGACAGGTTCCGCTTGAAGCCAATTTTTACCAGCGTATAGCCGACAGCTTCACGTCCCTCTTCGTTCGTTTGCAAATGAAACCTGTCAGCCGAGACTCGGGCTTCTTCGATCAACTTCCTGACGTGGTAGCACAAATTCTGTTTGTATCTCTCTACGAGGCATTCCCACGTTCTCGCAAGACGATTTCTAGCGACGAGATCAAGCACGAGATTCTACGCACATGTTACTGCTGGATCCTCGGCTTCGTTCCTGCCGATCTAAAGTGTGATCACTGGCTTGCAGTAGATCAGGATTCACCAAAGCGAATTGCCGCGCTCGCGGACTTCCCAGCTATGCGAAATCGTATGATAAGAGCGGAGCGGGTCGAGCGCACAAGACAAGCCGTTCGGACGTGGCATGAAGATCAAGACGATGATCTTGAAGAGAACGTTCTTCCACCTGCATCTGCTGATCACTATGAACATCAATTCAACGGAGAGCAGGGGATGACTGGATCAAACCCGAAGCTGCTGCCAAACCTCCCACCCCACCAAAAATCTCGCCGGAATTCTGCCTTCTCCATCTCGCCATCCAAGAACCACCCGCGGCCGACCAGCGGTAGTAGCAAAGTCGACAGCATCACCAATTCCGGCGCTCACGTCGAAACACGCGAACGATTTACGTACGAAATGTGCAACTCGCCGCTAATCGGCGCTTTCTTGGCACGGCATAAGCTGGAAGCCAACACGCCCCATTTGCGAGTTCAAATGCGACTAACCAACGGGAAGCAACGAGATTTGAATGAACAAGAAGCTCTTCGAGCTGCTGTTGGAATCGCGCCCGCACGTAGACGACGTCTTGTGGATCCAACAGCTTTTGGCGATGCCCTCGTGGAGCTAGAATCATTCGGGAATGCAGTTCGTCATGCGTATTCGAAGGAGAGGGAGCAAGCGAGAAACCTCGACTCACGCGAAAGGAGGAGACTTGCAGGTGAACATCGTGCTCTTGAAACACAGCTGAGCGAGCTTCGACAAAGCGGGGAACGGCTGCACGAGTTTAGTAACCAGCTCGTCAGTAAGGTGCACATTGAAGCGCTGTTATCGTCGTCGTCACGAGCAAGTAGCCCACCAGGAGCGGCGTTTACTGAGGCGATTGCCAGCTCAACACCCGGTAGCGTCGGCGCTGATCGTCCGTTCACACCGCGTCCACCCGCAAAACGTGGTGGCAGTCTGAAATCCGCTGCAACATCACAAGTAGGAGCTGACGGATCCGCACGAACACCTCGACTAGACCCAACTAACAACTGATAATCTCATTCTCATGGTGCAGTGACAGCTTAGATTAGGTTATATGGCCGCAACATTCGGTACTGGTTCGGGAGTACTAAATGGGCAAGCTAGCAAAATGTTGCGCATTTGGTCTTGAAAATGACAGTGCGCGGTATGGCGTGCAGACTCGCGTTACAGTCGCTTGATGCCTCTCTTCTTGTTGGCCTTCTTCTTCTTGAGAGAGGCTTCCACATCACTGCTCGTCTTCGTTTTCTTCTTCATCGGCGTCAACAACACCGCGTCCTTATCAGCATCCGAGCTCGTTGCATCTTCAGCAGGTCGCTTGTGCTGCTTGTCACTGTCCTCGCTTCCAGTCGGTTTTTCCTTCTTCTCATCCTCTCCACTCGTATCACCAGGCTCGTCACCCGTCACGGCCGATCTCTTCGGCGCGTGGATGTTCGTCCACAGCTTTGCACGGCGTGCGTACTCGTCATAGCTGTCCAGGAAGAGCTTCCCGGCCTCGTCATTCAGCGACGACTCTGGGAACGGGACAATCAGCAGACAGCGCACCACCTGCAGCACATGAGCGAGGCCGAGCGTCGGCTTCCAGTCCTTCTTGAGCGTGTTGACGCAAATGTCCCCCGCCGGCTGCGATACATTGGGGTGGAAGATCTTGGTCAGGAAAACGCCGCGCGGAGGCTGCTCCGGGAAACTCTCAGTCAGCGTGAGCTTCACCGTGAAGTAGCCGCCTTCGTACGGCGTGTCTTCAGGTCCACGGATTTCGACGTGGATCTCGCTCAGCTGCTCCTCGTCTTGGGGCAGGTACCGGATGCCGTCCAACGGCTGCATCACCAACTTCCGGAGCTCGCGAGCCACGCGCTGCGCCACTTGAGGCGGCAGGTTCTCACGCAGCTACCAATTTAAAAAAAGTAGATAGGCAGTTAGTGTCATATTTCCGGTTATTTGAGAATTTTGACGGCTGCAGAGCGCGTTGGAAGATGCAAATGAGCTTAAAAGAAAGAGCGTAAGCAGGTGGGTGTGGTGCAGTTGGATTTACCATTGGAAGTGGCGTATGAGTGGAGGTATGGACAAGAGGAGATGCTGCTGCGAGGACTTTCGCGGGAATTTTTTCAAATGGCCGTTTTGGGACTGCCCAACGAATTTATGGTGTGGTGAACACTAGATTAACAGTTATTATTGGAATTAGTGCACTATTTATAGTGGAATACGAAACGACGCAGAGGTTTTGAAGAGATGGATACACTCGGACAAGACTTCGTAACGTTTGTCTACAACTCATGATGCAGTCGGAGGGTGACGATGGAGCCACTGCAGAGCAGCAATGGAGCAATGTCCCGTCCTCTGAGCAGGAATCGAAGAGCATTTTCAAGTTCCGACGCCAGCCTGAAGATCGGGATGCTGTCCCGAAATCGTCGGGGAGGGGGAGTTCGTCTACGCCCAGGAACCTTATCGCGCCTGACCTAAGTGACATTGGGAGTGGGCAACTACCTACTGCCCCACCTGCAGAGAGTGTTGTTGTGTCAGGCTCAGCGAGGAAGTACCTCCAGACTGATGGCTCTAGTGGATCACCATCCACAGTGCCTGAGCAGAAAACCAAGGCTCGAGTCAAGGCACCGCGGTCTTTGCGTGGTAAGCTGAATTTCTACTGTGCTGATAAGAAAGCTGCGGCTAGTGCAGCACGAAGTGCAAGACGTGCGCTGGGTCATCTCTCGCTGCAACAGGCCATCGCGTTTGTTCTGCTGCTGGCGGGTATGCTGTCCGAGTCGGGCACGCCTGCTCCACGTTACAACGTCCCGATTGCAATCAGTCTCATCTTGCTGCCAGCAGCGACTGAAGACGACGCAGTGATATATCTGCAGCGTGAACACCACCGCCTGTTCATCACTGGGCTCGCGCTGGCCACTGCTGTTGACTTCGTGTGGCTGATGCGTCCGCAGGAAGGAGCTTTCAACGCGTATTTCGTTGAGAGTATCAAGAGCTACACCGACATCGGTATCGCAGCGTGTGCTCTCGCCAAAGTCGCCCTCATCTTCTGCAGCTATTTGGAACTCGTCGATACGGAGCCACCACTTGATGAAGACAGCGAAGAGATTTACAAGCCTCCGTCAATTCCACCGCCGAGTTTCAGGCTTTGGGATAAAATGAAGTTTTTCTTCCCGAGACGGACGCTGCCAAAGCGCGCACAGCTGAGTATCGAAGTTTTGCATCGTGTACTTGTATTGGCGTGGATTCACTTGGTTTGTGGTGCGTTACTGCTCACGCTTGGATTGATTTCAACTATGTGGTATTCGGGTCGCACTCAATTTCGCGTGAGTCCCGTAGGAGTCCCGCTCTACATTATGCTACTTCTCAAATCCGCCACAACGTTGCTGACATACCTCACAGTCGCTCATCGAATTAACTATGACGCGTGTCTTGAACTCTACGGCTTGAAACAACGCGATCCCAGCAGCAGAGTGCGAGAAGTCGATGGAGTGCAGATGCGTCTACCACAAGAGCCCGTGTTAGCTTATAACCGGGCATGGCTGCATCGTATCCAGCGTGCCAAGGTGCTGGATGCTATCGCGGGTGGCTATCTGCTGCTTGTGTTCTACGCTGCACTCCGCAGTGGCATGATTGTCGGTGGAAATGGCGTACCAACGATGTTAGCCTGTATAGCGGTGGTTCAGCTGGTGCTAGACGTTTGGACGCCGCTGTTGATCCTCGTTGCAGCGCGGTGTGGATCAGCTCTTCATGCCCTCCACCATCGAGGAATTCCAGGGACAGACCCACTTTTCCCACCGCAGCTTCGATGGGAAGACAGTGATGAAGAAGAAGATAGTAGTGACGATGGTACCGACGACAGTGAGGAGGAGAGTGAAGAGGAGTCGGATGGCGATCTCTCTTATCATTCGTCTTCGTCGAGTGGGGATGCAGACAGAACTCCAGCGGAGAGACGAGCACGACGGCTTTTACACCGCCAGCGGCGACTTGAAGGTCTTCGTGCAAGCCCACGCGACCCCCAATTGCCGGTTGTGGACGCCGAAGCTATCGAGGGGGACGATACTGCTCGCAGTGCTAGCGAAATCGCCACTGCTCGAGATGTTGTATCCTAGGATAGAGAACGCCAATAGTTCTGGAAAAGGAGCATGGGTGCGCCACTGGCATGAAGCTTCGAGGAGGGCTTACCTCGTGCACTCGCTAACTGGTGAGGCAGTTTGGGAGATTTCGAAGAAGACGAGTACGGCACCAAGTTCGCCCAGGCCGCTGACGTCGGCGAGAGACTCGGTTAGAATCGATGATCTCACGAGTGCTCGGCTCACCTCGGAGGCGTTTGATGAACACTGGAACGAGTTGGCCGATGGTGGTGGATTCAATTGCCGAGTGTCTCGAATCCCGGACTCGGTTGTACTAGCCCAGCACCTTCACGACCACGACTTCATCATTGTATCTGACGGCCTTCGTCTCCGTGGAGATCATGAGCAGCGCACTGTTTTATTCTATGCGGAAGACAGCGAGGATGGCGAGGAGGAGGCCGTAATGTTCATGGGCGAATTCGTCTTTGATAGCCTCAGCCTAAAGCTGCGAGCATGCTTTCGATGCAGCCATCCAGACGCGATCGTGCCGTTCGTGAAGCGGCTGCAACTCAAGGAGATAGTGGGGGCATACGCTCCCTGCGACTGAGGAAAACACATCTTGAATAACAAACAAATCTATAATATTTGGAGCTTCGTTGTTGTAGGTTGTTCACTTCTTGTCTGCCTGTGGGGGCAGGTGCAATGCACATGACGCAAAATAGGATGATAAACAAGTGGGGTGGGGTGATGCGAGCAATTCACATGATGGTGCAACGGCGCTCATCGCCCTCCTCCACGAAGCGTTCAATGTCCTCGTCCGTGATCTTGCCGGGCTTCATGTTCTTCGGGAAAAGATCCTTCACGAGCACGCTATCCATGTCCGAGCGGAGATAGAACAGTAAGTAGGCTGACGGACTCACAACCTGCTGTTCCTCCACGACGCGAACGCGCTCGTCATCGTAGTAGTACCACTGGTCGTCCACGAAGTTCTTAGCGTACGCGGTATAGTGACCGCCGCCAAGCGCACCTTGGTGATTCACGACACCGTAGAGGCTGTACTTGGTTTCCAGACAGCGCGACTGATCCAGGTTCGAGTTGGTGTACCCACGACGAACGCGATTTCGTACTGCTGCTGCTTGTGCCGCAGCTGCACGCTGGCTGTCCGTGGAAGTGCTTTCAGTGTCAGTTGTAGCATTGCTATTTGCCTTTGTATCGGGGGATGAGGATTCTGCGTCACCTTCGAGAGAAACTTCAGCAGTTTCTGCTGACATCTCGCTATCCTCAGGTTTCTCTCCTTGTGTTTCCTCTTCCAGGTTTCCACCGGCAGGGTGTCCATCTTGCTTGGCGGCGTCTGACCCTGCGGCCCCCTCATCTGCCGTGCTATCAGCTGCAGACATCTGAGAGGTGGGAGCTGTGCCATTGCTAGCGGTGCTCTCACCACGAGACTTGAGCTTGATTAGCTTTCGCGCAGGTGTCGATACCCCGCTTGACGTACTCTTCGGTCTCTTCATTGGATACTTGTCTGGAAT
>KE579902.1:0-10332 GCA_000443045.1 Phytophthora x cambivora | reverse complement strand
AATGGGTCGGATAGCTACCAGCACCTGCACCAGAGGTGGGCTTAAGCCCTGGTGTACGGGTTCCGGTAGCTTAAATCTCTACCAAGGCAAGTACTACGAGTGGCTTGACAGAAAAGGCGACATCTACTTGACCATCTTAGACTCAAGATTCGATGGTGGGATCGATCGCGCTAACTGCTGGTTTTGCATTGACGGTTTGAGTCAGGAGCAACTCGCGCGTAGAAGCTTTGGCACCGGTTTCACGCTTCTAGCGACGTCGGGGCAGTTTATCAGGAAGGGCGAAAGTGGCCTTAAACAGGAGATCTGCATGTTGCCATACTGGAGACAAGTCGACTTGGAAGATTTGGCCTTAAAACTTTTGAATGTTCACGAAAGCAGCGCTGCCGACCGGTATTTTGTGTCCGGTGGAAGCGTTCTCTTCTTCGTGTATCCGGTTGAAAAGACCAGGTCCGTAGCATCTATGACGTTGCGCAGAGTCAACTCCGAGGACGCAGATGCACTACTTGCTCCTGTTGGATCGTGGTCCGAGAAAGAGATTGAGCACATCCGCATGCTCGGAGTGTCGAACTATAAAGACCCGAAGCAATATACTGACCCGGATTACTGGAAAGCGCTTGTTACGTCCAAGATGGCGATGGAATACTTGCTGACTCGTACAAAACCCGACTACTGCCACAAGCTCCTTGAGGCTGCGAAAGGCGTGAACGACCCTCAACTCCAAAGTCTGGTGCTCGAACAACTTTTCCACTCGATTGAACGCTATAAAAAATCGAGAAATTCCGATTGAAGTCTGTGGTGATCGAAGAGGACGGGAGTCCTCCTCCTTTTCCGTTGTACGTCGCGACGTATGCACTGCTGTAAGGCCTGCACTCCGGTTGAGTCTCGAATTAAGTCCTAAGAGATAACCGGCGTACTTCAGCCTTTAGGAGAACGTCGATAACGCCAGTATATTCATTCCAGCAGCAACCCGGCCGGCAATTTACCCTGACGTTTTCATGATGTATCCATGCACATTGCCGTGGTCGATTAAAGCAGCGCACATCAATTCGCTAGGAAAATATACTACAGTCATGTTGATGCTGCCCACGTCTTGTTGGACGGACTCTCGCTAGAATTGACACTACAAAGTCGGATACTCCGCTTTAGTCTGAGCAGCGTTGTGTACGTTTTGCTAATAAAATGTTTGGTAGAATGAGGCTACATTGAACCCTGGTGGAACTTTTTTATTGTCGGTACGATTGCAAGGTTGAACTCGGCCAATCGCAGAATGCTAAGAAAACTTCACGACTTCTTCTCGGTGACTTGAAGTTGGAGAACTTTGGTTCTCTTCTTCTCTTTGGATTCGTCACTTCGAAAGAAACACTCGCCAGCGCTAGAGACGAACAGAGCGAAATAGACGCGAAGATGACGCCGCCGACCGCGAACGAGATCAAGTTGTACTGTGGAGTGTACCACAGCGCGAAAGCGTTTTCTGTTGGGGCGAGACTCGACAAAGAAGTAGATTGCTTGCTGGTCAAGCTTGGAGACAAACTGGGCGCTCCACCGGAGGACTTGAGGATCTACTTGGCGAGGAATGAAGGTGGAGATTGGGTGGAGACCGACGAAGAGTGGGAAAGCTTATTATGGCGTGGGCCTGTGCAGAATGAGTCTGGTGGCACAGCGTTTAACCAAATGTGGCCGTCGAACCCACTATCAGAGTACTTTGATCAGCAGACACCGCCACTTGGCGTGGTTCATGTGCTGGTGGAGCTTACGGAGAACTACCTGAAAAGGCAGAAGACTGGCAGTGAGGTGCCATCTGCAATGAATGCTCAGATGGCGCCATTGAATTTGACTGACCTGAAAGCTAAAGCCTCAAAAAGTGGAGACTTACCGAAAGATGGGGACTTCTTGAAGCTGCTCGAGTGGAACGACGACGATTTCGGGGAGGTGAAGGACATCCAAGCGATCGCAGACATCGTCGGCTTTACAGGCTCCAAGTTCTATGTGCGAAAGGAGACTCTGTGCGTATTGGAGAATTTCAAGAAGTTTTTACAAGTGAAACTGGGCATTACCACAAAGAAATTCCCCGATGAACAATTTATTCTTATGGGAAGTCTAGGAACAGGCAAGAGCTGCATTTTGGCCTTGATCTGCTTCTACTTGGCGATCGAAAAGAACGTGCCGGTTGTATGGCACCGCGTTGTAGCAGTTGGGGGTAGAGTTACGCGTTTGTTCCATGAAGGCAAGTACTACGAGTGGGCTGACAGAAAAGGAGACATCTACTTGACCATCTACGACTCAAGATCCGGTGGCGGATTCGATCCCGCTAGCTGCTGGTTTTGTATTGACGGTTTGAATCAGGAGGAACTCGCACGTACAAACTTTGGCACCGCTTTCACGCTGCTAGCAACCTCAGGAGAGTTTGAGATTAAAGGTGAAAGTGGCGCTAAGCAGATAATCTGTCTGGTCCCGTATTGGAGATTCGATGACTTGAAAGACTTGGCCAGCAAATGTTGGAATCTCAACGAGAGCGACGTTGCTGGTCGCTATTTTGTGTCCGGTGGAAGTCTTCGCGACTTTTTGCTGCCTGAAAAGGATGCCAGGGAAGCTGTAAACACGGCGCTGCGTAAGCTCGATGCCGCTGGTGCAGAACTTTTGTTGACCACTCAACGACGCAGTGCATTTGAGCAGGTTGATCGTATTCGCATGCTCGGGGTACAAGATACGTCAAACCTGGAGCATTATCTACTTTATCGTTGCTGGAGATCGTGTATTACTTCAAGGCTAGTGATGGAATACTTGCTGACACTTACAAAACCCGAATTCATCCACCAGCTTTTTGTGGCTGTGAAAGAGCTGGACGATCCTCAACTCCAAAGTTTGGCGCTCGATTGACGAGAAATCAGTCGGCATAGTCTGAACGATGCTGTCATAGCCATTCTGCGAATACGTTGGTTACATTTCATGCTCTTTATCCTATCTGCCGTTTGTGCTGGTTGCCACTCGTCCATACCATCATACTATATATCTTAAGTGATCATTGCCTTATGGCTAGTTTAGGCGGAGGCGGAGGCCGACTTCTTGGTCTCCTTCACGACTGCCGCACCCTGGAGTAGCACCCGCTCATAGTCGGACGGCATCACGCGCATGAACTTGGCCACCGAAGCGTCCCAGTTGTCGAGAACCTTCTGCGCCTTGGGCGACTGCGTGCGCTCGAGGTGCTTGGTGATCAGCGCCTTGACCTCCTGGATCTCGGCGTCTGACGCCATCTCGGTCAGCGGGCCCACGCCCACCATACCCATGTTGCACTTCTTCTGGAAGCTGTTGTCCTCGTCGAAGATATACGCGATACCGCCAGACATGCCAGCTGCGAAGTTGCGTCCGGTCGAGCCCAAGACGACCACGCGGCCGCCCGTCATGTACTCACAGCCGTGGTCACCCACGCCCTCCACCACGGCCTTCACGCCAGAGTTGCGCACGCAGAAGCGCTCGCCGGCCTTGCCCGAGAAGTAAGCCTCACCACTCGTGGCACCGTACAGCACAGCGTTACCGATAATCACGTTCTCCGGGTTAGCGCGCTCCGAGAAGTCCGGGCTCGGGTACACCGACACCTCACCGCCAGACAAAGCCTTGCCGACGTAGTCATTCGAGTCACCCTCCAGGTCGAGACGAACACCCTTGGCCAGACCGAACGCCAGACTCTGGCCACCGTGGCCCTTGAGCTTCAGGTGGATCGTGCCATTGGGGAGACCCTCCTCGCCGTAGCGCTTGCAGATCTCGTGCGACAGCGTGGCGCCGAGCGTACGGTCCAGATTCGTCGCAACGTCCTCAATCACAACCGGCGTCTTGTTCTCGAGGGCATCCTTCGCCTTAGCGATCAGGCGCATGTCGATGCACTTCTCGACACCGTGGTCCTGCTCCATCCCCTTCTTCACACCAGCGCCCTCGTTCAGCGTGCTGGCGTTGATCAGAAGCGGGGAAAGGTCCAACTTGCGACTCTTGTAGTGCAGCGCGTCCTGGTTCACCTTGAGCAGGTCAGCGCGGCCAATCAATTCATCCATGTTGCGGAAACCCAGGCGGCGCATGTAGTCCTGCACCTCCTCCGCCAGCATGAACATGAAGTTCACAACGTGCTCAGGCTGGCCCTGGAACTTCTTGCGAAGCTCCGGGTCTTGCGTAGCAACACCGACAGGGCACGTGTTCAGGTGGCACTTACGCATCATGATGCAGCCGAGAGCGATCAGCGGGCCCGTCGCAAAGCCGAACTCCTCCGCACCAAGAAGAGCAGCAACCATCACGTCGCGGCCAGTCTTGAGCTGGCCGTCCGTCTGCAGCTTCACGCGCGAGCGCAAGTCGTTCAGCACAAGCGTCTGCTGCGTCTCGGCAAGGCCCAGCTCCCACGGAAGACCGCCGTTCTTGACACCCGTCCACGAAGAAGCACCAGTGCCACCGTCGTGGCCCGACACAGTAATGTGGTCCGACTTCGCCTTGGCCACACCGGCAGCCACGACACCGACACCAACCTCAGACACCAGCTTCACCGAGACTTCCGCCGACGGGTTCGAGTGCTTGAGGTCGTGGATCAGCTGAGCAAGATCCTCAATCGAGTAAATGTCGTGGTGAGGCGGCGGGGAGATCAGACCCACGCCAGGCGTCGTGTGACGCATCGAGCCAATGTACTCGCTGACCTTGTGGCCCGGCAGTTCACCGCCCTCACCGGGCTTCGCTCCCTGCGCCATCTTGATCTGCAGTTGGTCGGCGTTCGTCAGGTAGTTCATGGTCACGCCGAATCGACCCGAAGCCACCTGCTTGATAGCCGAGCGACGAAGGTTGGGCGGGCCGCCAGGCGTCGTGAAACGCTTGACGTCCTCGCCACCTTCTCCAGTGTTGCTGCGTCCGCCAAGCGTGTTCATCGCAATGGCGAGCGCTTCGTGGGTTTCCTGGGAGATACTGCCCAGACTCATAGCGCCCGTGTTGAAACGCTTGACGATGTCAGCGATGCTCTCCATCTCCTCAACCTTCGGCATCTTGTCCTCATCCACAAACTTGAAGTCCAGAAGACCACGGAGGTTCACGCGCTTGCACAGCTCGTTCGTCTCCTCCACGTACTGCGCGTAGGCCTCGCGCGAGTTCTCGCGGGCAGCACGCTGCAGCGCCACAATGTTCTTGGGCGAGTTGTAGTGTACCTCCGAGTCGTTACGGAAGTGGTAGCTGCCCGGGTTGCGGATCAGAGGAAGCATGTTCGAGTGCAGCGGGTAACCGGCCTCGTGGAAGCGCGAAATGTCGGTGTACAGGGCCTCAAAGTCCGTACCCTGGATACGCGAGTTCGTGCCTTCAAAGCACATGCTGATAATGTCGTCACCAAGACCCACAGCCTCGAACACCTGCGCACCCTTGTACGACTGAAGCGTGGAGATACCCATCTTCGACATGACCTTAAGGATACCCTTGCCCACAGCCGCACGGTACTTGTCAAACACTTCGGAGTTCGCCATCTCCTTCTTGGAGTGCGCGTACAGGAGACCTTCGTCGTTCATCTTGTTCAGAGCCATCTCCGCCATGTGAGGGTTAACGGCATCAGCACCGAAACCCAGCAGGGTGCAGAAGTCGTGCACCTCCTTGGCATCACCACACTCCGCGAACAAAGCCACACTCGTACGCTGCTGCGTTCGGAGAAGGTGCTGGTGGACAGCGCCGACGGCAAGCAGCGACGGCACCGGGTAACGGTTCACACCGGCAAGCTTGTCAGAGAGCACGATAATAGGGGCCTTCTCGTTCACAAGCGCATCC
This sequence comes from Phytophthora x cambivora, assembly GCA_000443045.1. Lineage (NCBI taxonomy): Eukaryota > Oomycota > Peronosporomycetes > Peronosporales > Peronosporaceae > Phytophthora > Phytophthora x cambivora. The sequence goes on along the minus strand of KE579902.1, from coordinate 4,560 downwards.
GTAGCCTGCTCGCACAGCCGGTAAAGCGCCTCAACCAGACCACGAGCACCGCTTCCGGCAGCGAACGTGGCATCCAGAACCTTCGGCGTCCAGTCAGCGTTGTTGGTGCTCTTCAGGGCTTCCATCTCAGCGTTCGACATGACAGGGTGCTCCACCATCAGACGCTTGGCGTGCTCCGCAGTCGCATCCAGCACGTTCGCAGCGGGGCCCACAGGGCACATCAAACTCATAACCAGCTCCTCGCGAATGGGGTCAATCGGCGGGTTCGTCACCTGCGCAAACAACTGCTTGAAGTACTCGAAGGGCAGCTTGGGCTGCTCCGACAACACAGCCAGCGGTGCGTCATTACCCATGCTACCCAGAGGCTCCTTGCCGTGAATTCCCATCGGCATCATAAGCAGGTCCATCGTCTCGGTGGTGAAACCAAACATGTTCAGCCGGCGGTTGAGTTCCCCGTAGTTCGGGCGGCGGCGAAGCTGAGCAGGGGCCTCTTTCTTCGTAGCGGTCAGCTCCGAAAGCGACACCAGGTTTTCGTCAAGCCACTTCTTGAACGGGCGGCTCTCGCTGACGGACTTCTTGACCTCATCGTCCGACACGATCATGCCGCGCTCGAAGTCCACCAAGAACATCTTACCGGGCTCCAGACGGCGCTTGTACTTGATGTCCTTCTCCGGCAGGTGCTCCAGCACACCAATTTCGCTCGAAAGAAGGACGTGGTCGTCCTTGGTGACGTAGTAGCGGCTCGGACGCAGGCCGTTGCGGTCCAGCGTGGCGCCGATGTACTTGCCGTCCGTGAACGCCATCATGGCCGGGCCGTCCCACGGCTCCATGAGCAGCGACTGGTACTTGTACATGTCCTTCTTGTGTGGGGCGATGAGCGGGTCGTTCTGCCAGGCCTCGGGGATCATCATCATCATGCCCTCGGGCAGCGAGCGGTTGCAGGAGCTGGCCTTGGTCAGGATCTCCAGCACCGCGTCGAAGTTGCCGGAGTCCGACTTGGAGTCCGAGCACACTGGCAGCAGATCCGACGTGCGGTTGCCGAAGTACGAGCTGTGTAGGGTGCCTCCGCGGGCGTACATCCAGTTCTTGTTGCCGCGCAGCGTGTTGATCTCGCCGTTGTGGCACATGATGCGGTTGGGCTGCGCGCGGTCCCAGGACGGGAAGGTGTTGGTGGAGAAGCGCGAGTGCACGAGTGCCACGTACGACGTGAAGTCCTTGGCGGACAGGTCGTCGTAGTACTCGAAGAGCTGCTCGGGCGTGAGCTGGCCCTTGTACGTGATGGTGCGGTTGCTCAGCGAGTTGACGTAGAAGTCCGAGAACTTCTTCTCGTTCACGGCCGTCACAACGTTGCGCAGACGCAGGAGCTCCTTCTCGAAGTCGTCGCCGGACAGCTCGGGGCTCTCGTTGAGCACCATGACCTGCTCGACGTGGGGCTCCGAGGCCAGCGACGTGGCTCCCAGTGTGTTGGACGTGGTGGGCATGGCTCTCCAGCCCACGACCTTGATGCCCATGGCCTCGGCCATGTCGTCGAACGTCTTCTTGGCGCGCGGGATGTCGTTGGGCGCGCTCTTGTTGAAGAAGACGTTGCCCACGGCGTACTTCTCCTTCTCGAGCTGCAGCTGCTGCGCGGCGGCGCCGAACTCGCCGTCGCGGGCCACGCGCGCGATGAAATCGTGCGGCAGCGCCACGAGCATGCCGGCGCCGTCTCCGGACGCGGGGTCGCAGCCGCAGCCGCCGCGGTGGGACATGCGCACGAGCATCTCGTTGGCCTGCACGACGGTGGAGCGCGACGGCTGCTTCTTGAGGCTGGCTATCATGCCCACGCCGCAGCTGTCCTTCTCCTCGAGCTGGCGGTACAGGCCCTTGCGCTGGAAGAGCGCGCGCTTGTCGGCGCCCTCGCCGGGGATGACGCGGAAGCCGCGCGCGTTCGGGCGCGGCGCGAGCGCCCTCGAGGCGGGCGAGAGCGAGGCGGCGGCGCGGCGGTGGAGGCGGAACATGGGCCGGGCTTTCTCTCTATATACTTATACGGTATCTCTCTCGCTGCGGGCCGGGTGCGGGGTGCGGCGCAGATTGCGGAATGCGGAGTGTTGGCGACCGTCGGCTTTTTGAGCCGAAGCAGCACTCGGCAGTTGTATGCGCGTTTGTATGGCGGAGACCACCAGAAGATGCTGAAGTGAGCGGGCAAGAGAAAGGGCATGGTGAAGGACCCAGCCAATCGGCGTGCGGCGATCTTGGCTTTGCTTTGTCCCATCCACGACTCTTTGGTGTGATGAACACCAAACATGTTCAACACACCATCCGTTTCACGTCCGACGGTGTTCATATAGCGACGAGGTCGTGTTCGGGCAATGGAAGTTAGAGTGCAAGGTCGCAGACGCTGTGGTGAGGCCCGCGAGCTAACGGAAGCGAGAAGTCTGCCGGTGTTGGTCTTGCACGTCGGTTGATTTCTCACTGCGCATCCTCCTGCTTGCGCAAAACGGGCCAACGTGGGACCAGATGGCACAAGTGACTTGGGCTCAGTATGCCCGTCCATGTTAAAGCGCGAGTTCATGTTGCTCGCGCGGGATGTCCACACACGGCACCCAGCAAGGGCAGGAAATGGTCCCCAGAACTGCATCAAGCGCGCTTGCCTGATGCAGCGGCTCGAGTCGAGGGGCAAGCTCTTTCCCCCTGAAAGGTGGCCGCGATTGGACAAGCGACCCTCAAAGACGCAGCTTTGCCTGCTCATCGTGGGGTTCTGCCGCAGAACTTCTGCGAGGTTCAGGACGGTCTCCCCTGCAAAAGAGATACATACCGGTACATGTACCGGCATGTACCGCGGGCGGTATTAACACTGTAGCCATCTCCCTCCAAGCGGGGTTTTGGTCGACCAAGCCAGTAGCAGTTGCGTTGGGAACAGTTCCGGTGCATTCGGTGCACTTACTTGGTTTGACTTGACTTGCAGGCTCCAGGTTCCTGCAACTGCAACGGGAGCAACTTGATTGCCGCAGCTTGCGCCAGGATGAGAGCAGCGAATTGCACCAAACTGCAAGAGGTCGTAGGCAGTGGTGGCGACGCTCTGGTTTGGCCAGCCTGGCGCGCAGAGGTTCAAGCGGACAAGCTCCAGGACAGCTCTATCTTTCTCTCTCCTTGCAGCAGCAACGTGCCCAGGAGGGATTGGAGTCCAATTTGGACCCCGAACGCTGTAGAGGCGTTAAACCAGCTCGAGCTTCAAGCGCTCAAGATCCACATGCGACGGGCGCGGAGGATTTGCCCCGTTGTAGCAGCTTCAAGCGCTTGTACTTGTACTTGCCCTTCGTCGATCGTCCAGCTGACGTGCTGGCCGTGGGAAGCGTTTGTTGCTGGTCCGATGTATTTCGCGCGCGGTGGCCGCACGACACTCGGCTATTGGGCAGACAACTGGAGCGAGCACAAGTGCAGCGACGTGTGCAGCCGCAGCTTCAAGCGCTGGTGGCGGCGAGATTCACCACCTGTGACAGTCAAGGGCTGCGTCCTCGCCTTGTCTACGGTTTACTGCACCTTGAACTTGACCTGCTTGCAGTTCACTCGCAGCGCTCCGTCTATCTTTTGCCGATCGACGGGGATTGACGACCAGTGAACGACCCGCTTGTTCAACTTGCAGCTCCGAGTTCAAACACGCGTGGCGGCTGGAGCAAAGCGTCGTCGTGTTCAGGCCACCGCTGCTCAATCTCCACTCGCCGGGATGTTCACGACGACGAGGAAGCGCCGCCGACTTGGAAGCGTCGCTGGATCCGGATGAAGAGTCGCAGGCCAAGATACATCCGTGCCGCCGCCGCGGTGCAGGGCCGCACATTCGGTTAAAGTACGCGAGCTTGGTAGACGACCCCGACGAAGCAAATGCCCAGCAAAGCCGACGACGCGAGCGTGCCCATGGCACCGACGCCTGCCATTGAAGGTGTCGACCACAACGGCCTCGTTGTCGGCAAGTGGAAGACCGGACTCTTCGGCAGCTGCTACACGATGTGCGTCCCCAATGGTGAGCAATGAATGTGCTGGTCATGGAGATCAAACGGCCAGAGCTAACAGTGCTTATCGTATTTGTCTGCTAGGCGTCACGTCGTTCTTCTGTCCGGGCGTCTCCATGGCGCAGGTCTGCGCGCGGCTGGGCATCGCCAACTTCTTCACGGTGCTCTTCTCGTACGTGTCGGTGGACGCGCTCGCTGTCGGCGCCGCGATCACCAAGTTCGACGTGGTGAGCACACTGGCCGTGATCGTGGGCGCCCTGGTGATGCTCTTCACGATCCGCATCCGCTTCCGCATGCGCTACCTGTTCTCGATCCCCGGGTCATTGACGGAAGACGTGTTCGCGTCGGTCTTCTGCTGCTGCTGCGCCGTCTCGCAGATGGCTGCACACGCCGAGTCCTTCGAGATCAACACGTTCGCCATTTTGCCACGGTCGACTCTGCCTGGATACACGTTCGGGTAGGTCAACAACAGAGAGAGAGAGATGGAGCGATGGTGTATTTGAGAGAGAACTTGGACGTTTACTCTACATGGGCAAGAAACAACGGCGATAGTGTCGTGCGCGTGAACGAATAG
>KE579899.1:0-12131 GCA_000443045.1 Phytophthora x cambivora | reverse complement strand
GATGTGTCCGACTGGAAGCACCACACGCACACGCACGTGGCGCTGGAGTCGCGACAAGAGGTGGGGTGGTTCTGGGACATCGTGCAGGAAATGTCGGGTGTGTACCAGAAGCGACTGCTGCAGTTCGCCACGGGCTGCTCGCGCGTTCCGCTCGTGGGTTTCCAAGGTCTCACGAGCTATGACGGTCAGCTCTGCAAGTTCACATTGACAGACGCGGGCGATGTAAAGTACTTTCGCAGTCACGCGTGCCACAACATGCTCGAGCTGCCGAATTTTTCGACAAAGGAGGATCTTCGAGAGGCACTGTATGCCGCACTTTACAACGAGTCCTCGATTTGCGACACTAAGACGGCCAACGCAACCTCTGTACCATAGATGTATAATGGCTAGCAGTCGTAGCTAGTTCAGCCAAGCCCATTTGACATGTAACATGTTTTGTTGTTGTTCTCTTCCGCAAGTTGGGGGCGATGAAGCTAATAATTACGGAGTGCGATAAAAATATGCTTTCGAGTGATGATCTAACGTGCTGAGTGGCTGCATCCAACGTTCATCATTGAAAACAAATCTATCTGAACCGCCGCCCACCGAAAGATCCGTCCATTCGAGGTTTCGACACTCAAGACGAAGGGTTCGAACCGAAATGAAGACCCCTCAATCGCTTTTCGAGGCGGCGCGGCAGGCGGATATACACCATATACGTGGCATGCTGGCTGCAGGTGCTAACGTGCCACGTATGGCATCCACGTTAAACGTGGATGCCATAGAAGGAGATGGAAACACTGCACTAATGAAGGCTGCTGCTTGGGGGCGCATCGAGATCGTTGAGTATCTGATCGGGGCTTGCGCTGGTGACGTTAACTCCACCAATGTCGAAGCATTAATGAAGGCTGCTGCAAGAGGACACACAGATGTCACGATGTACCTTGCTACACTGTGCGGGGTGGACGTGAACGCCACCGATGGAGATGGAGACACAGCGCTACTGAAGGCCATTCGCTCAGGGTGCCTTGCTGCCATCAAGTACCTGGTTGGGGAGAGCGGGGTTGATGTGGATTCCGTTAACCGCATGGGAGTCACAGCGCTGATGAGAGCTGCAACCAAAGAGGATTTTCTTGAGGCCAAAAACATGTTTTTTTCTCGCTTGAGAGAAATACTCCGCTCTCGCTTGCAGGAGTCGAAGAAATACATGGTGATAAGAGAGCGGGGAACCAAAAGGCGTATTATCCGATATTTTCAAACAAGTGAAGGTATGCTTGATCATAGAGCCCTGATACTTATGAGGGCGGCTGCTGAAATACGCATTGCAGTTGTTCAGCGCCTAGTTGAAGACTGCGGGGCTAGCGTTAATGCTGTTGATCGAAATGGAGACACTGCACTGCTGAAGGCTGCTGGCAAACGACATTTCGAGGTTGTTCGGTACCTTGCTGTAAAATGCGGGGCAGACGTGAACGTCATTAGCTCCAAGGGGTTCACAGCGTTAATGAAGGCTGCTTCCGCACGAAGAATTGACATCGTTCGTTGTTTAGCTGAAAAATGCGGGGCCAGCGTGGACGTGGCTAATGGTTCGGGTACTACAGCTGTGATGCTAGCAGCTCAGTCGGGACATCTTGACGTTGTTCGGTATCTAGCGACGGAGTGCCGGGCTAACGTAAATGTCAGAGATAGATATGGAAATACTGCACTAATGGAGGCCGCTGCTTGGGGTCACGCCGAGATCGTTGAGTATTTGGTTGGGACTCACGCAGGTGACGTTAACTCCGCCAACAGCGAGGGCGTCACAGTATTAATGAAGGCTGCTGCAGGAGGGCACACGGATGTCGCTCGGTATCTTGCTAAAGTCGGCGGGGCGGACGTGAACGCCACCGATCAAAGTCGAGACACAGCGCTGCTGAAAGCCGCTTTTGAACGACATTTCGAGGTTGTTCGGTACCTTGCTGTAATATGCGGGGCAGATGTGAACGTCGTTGGCTCCAGGGGGACCACAGTGTTAATGGAGGCTGCTTCCAACGGAAGAATTGACATCGTTCGCTGTTTAGCTGAGGAATGCGGGGCCAGCGTGAACGTGGCTAATGGTTCGGGTACTACAGCTGTGATGCTAGCAGCTCAGTCGGGACATCTTCGCGTTGTCCGGTATCTAGCGACGGAGTGCAGGGCTAATGTAAATGCCACCGACAACAGTGGGGCCACAGCGCTGATGAAAGCCGCCTTAGGAGGGCATTTCCGTGTAGCCCAGTTCCTAGCTGTAGAATGCAAAGCGGATATGGACGTTACGGCGTTGACGGAGGCTATTGCCAGTGGAAAATTGGATGCTGCGCGATTCCTAGCAGAAGTGTGCGGGATCGATGCAAGCGCTACTGGCATTGGGGTACCTACGGAACTGATGACAGCAGCTCAACACGGACGTACTCTTATCGTTCGATATCTAGTTATGGTATGCAAAGCCAATGTAAATGCTGTGGACAATTATGGAGATACACCCCTGACGAAGGCTATTGCTAATGGGCATTTCGATGTTGTTCGAGCACTGGCAAGTGAATACGGAGCTGCTGTAAGCACCGTAAGCAACACTGGAACGACACCACTAATGCTGGCTGCTCAACATGGGCATGTTGACATTGTTCGCTATCTAGCTGTGGAACACGCGGTCGATGTGAATGCCGCTGACATTTCCGGGACAAACGCTTTGATGATAGCAGCCCAGTATGGGCATCTTAGCGTCGTCCGCTGTCTTGCTGGAGACTGTGCGGTTGATGCCAACGCTACCAACAATATGAGATCGACAGCGTTAACGATAGCGGTTCATTACGGAAACACGGACGTAAATGCTGCGGACAAGTACGGGGATACGCCCCTGACGAAGGCTAGTGCTAATGGGCATTTCGATGTTGTTCGAGCACTGGCAAGTGAATACGGAGCTGCTGTAAGCACCGTAAGCAACACTGGAACGACACCACTAATGCTGGCTGCTCAACATGGGCATGTTGACATTGTTCGCTATCTAGCTGTGGAACACGCGGTCGATGTGAATGCCGCTGACATTTCCGGGACAAACGCTTTGATGATAGCAGCCCAGTATGGGCATCTTAGCGTCGTCCGCTGTCTTGCTGGAGACTGTGCGGTTGATGCCAACGCTACCAACAATATGAGATCGACAGCGTTAATGATAGCGGCTCATTACGGAAACACGGACGTCGTTCAATATCTAGTTGCGGAGTGCGGGGCTAATGTAAACGCTGCAAATGTGGACGGATATACTGCTATTCGTTTCGCTGCTGAGCGCGGTCACGACGTAATCCAGCGGTTCCTCACCCGCTTCCTCATCGTCCATCAAGCGGATGATGATCCCGAGACAGTGACAGAGCGTTCTGTGCCTTCTGATGCAGCGATGAACAAGGCTTCAAGCTGGTTCATCCCCCCATCTGAAATCTCGCTCGTGTCCTTCGTGGAGACCGGCAACATTGGAGGTGAATATAAGGCGAAGTGGCTCGACGCTGATGCTGCTGTGAAATTGTTTGTTCCAGACGCTTCATCACACGTCGCGTTCGAGTACGAAGTGCATTTTTGGCATCGACTGCGCCACCCCAATGTGATCAAGATGTACGGCGCCTGTGATGCGAGTCCGCTGCCGTTGCAGTTTTTCGTGTGCGAGTATGCGAGCAATGGGTCGCTCCTGGAGTATGCGAAGATCAACAAACCACCTGAAGAACAGCGGGTGTGGACATTCTTGCATCAAGCAGCCTTGGGACTGGAATATCTCCATGAACGTGAAATAATCCACGGAGACTTGCGGTGCAGCAATATTCTGATCGGCAGCGACGGCTTGGCGAAGCTGGCCAACTTCGCTCGGAGTAATTCAATGCATCGGATTCGTCATGATGCGACCTTCTCTCAAGTGGGTTCGGTGCGTTGGCAACCTCCAGAGGTTCTGAAGAGGGAGGCGTCATCCTTCGCGTCAGATGTGTATTCCCTGGGCATGTGTATACTGGAAGCCGTGAACAAGGAGGTGCCATGGAACCACATAGGAACCGACTACGCGACGAGAGATTGTAAGTTAAGGTGGATTCCTGAGAATGCGGACGAAGGCGGCAAGTGGGCCCCTGCATGTTCATCTACAATTGCCCGTGATTTAGTCTGGCGAATGTGTTGCCAGGATCCGGATAAACGCGCTAGTCTCTCTTCGGTTGTGCACGAGTTAGAGCGTTTGGCCCTTAGTGATACTTCTCGTTCTTTTCAGCCAGAGCACGAGCCTCCAGCCACTTATGACGACTGCAACTATCCAGCAAGAAAAGAAGTGTGGATGGATGTGCAGGAGTGTATCAAGAATTGCGACAACGATTTATATCGCCTCGCCTACATGGAGCTTGAGAAGATTCGGGAGTGTTTGGAGGCATCTTCACACCCCACAACAATGTTTGATCGCTTTCACACACTCGTCCGTGACTTTCGTACGATAATCACTTCGTCAAGTGAGCGAGCTCGTGTTTTGCAACTGTCCGCAACTCGTGCCACCAACTCGAGTATGACCGCGTTTCGACGGAGACTTCAGTCCCTTCGAACGGCATTATGTGAGGCGGATGGTGCAGCAAAAGAACGAGAAGCGCGTTGGGAGCAACATCGCAGCAAGCAGATCGAGATTTTCGTCTCCGAGGCATCCAAGACTTATCTCCTCTTAGAAGAACTCAAGTCGCCGGAAGAAATAGTCGTGTTTCTCGCATCCTTGAAGGCAGAGATGGAAAATCCACTATCCAAATACACCCAAAGCCAGCTCGACTTATTGAAGAAAGCATACGACGATATCGCTAGCAGACTGGAAACGAATGATCAGTCGTCGTTGACGCCAGACTGGTTTATCCCATGGTTCGAGCTGATTATTGACAAATACGGCCAGCTCGGCAAGGGCGGCTTCGGAAGTGTATTCCGAGCGAAGTGGCTGGATTCGGAGGTGGTGGTCAAAGTCTTGATCAAATCCGAAGCCGGTGCAGCATTTGGCGTGTCGTGCACATCCTCATCGTATAGTTCGTTGGTACAGCCAGCAGCCACTACAGCGAACATCAGGATGCGGGAGGAGACCACGGCGGTGTTCCGACACGAAGTCGACATTTGGTTTGGACTCAGCCATCCGCATGTCGTTCGGCTCTTTGGCGCCTGCCACGTTGGTAGACCGTTCTTCGTGTGTGAATTCGCCACGAACGGGACGTTAGTCAGTTACCTGAGAAAGCATCCCGACGAACTCTGGGCAAAATTGCACGAGGCTGCGTTGGGCGTCCAGTACCTCCACGCTCGCAATGTCGTACATGGCGATCTGAAAGGAAACAACATCGTGATTGGGAGCGACAAGAAGGCGAAGGTGACGGATTTTGGTCTCAGCGCGATCACCGACGACGGCGTAGATCCACGAATCTCAGGTGCATCGCATTGGGTGGCCCCGGAGTGCTTCATCCATGAGTTTGCGCGACCCACCTTCGAGTCCGACATTTACGCTCTTGGTATGTGCATCGTGGAGGCACTGCGGGTCGTTGCGGCCGGTGAGGGCAATACGAAAGCTTGCCTACCATGGGGTGCTCTCGAGAACTTCGTTGCAAAATGCCATGTGACCCAGGGACTATTGCCACCGAGACCTCCGCTATGCACGGACGATCAATGGGAGCTGGTGCAGCGAATGTGTGTTTTCGAGCCGCTTCGTCGGCTGAAGATCTCGACTGTGGTAGATGAGCTGGCGAAGATGGCAAACCTGCAGAACGATAGCTCCACCGATACATCGCTCACCGATTCCACTGATCCTGCGCGTGTCTTGGAAGTGATCACAACGACTCAAAAGTGGTTAGCTGGACGACAAGGTGATAATCAGAGAGAGAGCAGATCGGCGGTATTATCGCTGTACGTGTCCTTGTGGGATCACCTCGAGCAGGTGTATCACCAGATCGACAGCACCCTCGACTTTGCTGGTCTTGAAGCATTCTGCTTGCTAGTTGGTGAAGCGGATAGGACCACAAAGAACCTGGAAGTCACGCCAAATAGTCTGGTGGCTTTGACTGAGACAACACAACGGTGCTACGCACTACGACGCCGACTGGAAAAATTTGCCGAGGCACATTTTCAATCATGATTTCTCAAGTTCGCGATGGCAGGGGGTTCTGGATCTCAATATAATGGTGGTGAGTTTCCGGAATTCCGGGCTAAAAAGTTGAGACTCACATGCAGATATGGTTACTATGTAATAGCGAACTACTACAGTGCTTACAGTAATTAGTCTGACTTCAAAATTAGTCTGCGTTCAAAATTAGTCTATGCCAGACTAATTCATATTAGCCAGGAAAGAACGAATTCATAATTAGTCTGAGCAAAAATGTTCAAAATTTAGTCTGCATGAAATGGGTCTTGATGAAGTGGTTTGGTCTCGCCTGCTCCATGACCCTGCGTGCGATGATTATTCGGCACTGTTGAGGATACCGATTGCATCTTTCTATATTGCACTTCATCCATCACCCCTCCAAGGGGATACTACTAGACTTCACTAATATGGTATAGTACGATGTACTTAACTGTAGAACAAACCTGGTGGATTCTCCACCAGTAACCTCACTTCGCCTTTTACCGACTCCAATACACAAGCTCTCTTTCCTCGCCTCCATCACCTAGGCCTCTAGTATAGCTAAGTAGCTTCCCCTTGCTCACACATGACACCTTCGTACAGTCCCTCCATGCCTTCACTCCTCTTTATCTCCACAGGGCAAGAGCCGGAAATAGATGTATTTCTATCCTAAGATTGGGGTGGCAATTTTGCCCAATTATTATATTTATCCCCATTATTTTACCCATTTAGTCTTTTTTGAGCTCGATTAGATTAATTTTGAGCATTCAAAAATAGTCTATGTTCATAATTAGTCTATGTGAAGTTCCACTAGACTATTTTGTGTGAGCTCGTTGAAAATATGCTTACATAAATTAGTCTCACTCAGACTAATTGCTGTAACCACTGAACTACTAGCGAACTACTATAGTAGCTATTAGTTTGACGCGGGATCGAAATTACTACTACTATAGCAGATATTACTTTCGCTTCAGATCAGATAGTAATAGCCAACTGCTATCTGATTACTAGAAGATAATTGAGGGCGAAACTGGCTTTAAGAAAACATATTTTCTGGTTCGCAGGTACGCCCTGCAGCGCTAAACTTCGTTTAATCAAGGAGGTTTGCGCTGGTCGTGTGCTTGATGCACAGAGCGGCGTTCGCAAGCGGTTTTGGTCACACGATCGAGCTCTCCGTCCTTAAAGCCGCAAATGAAAGTCCGATTCAAGAGTCATTCATTCTCCGATTTCCCAACAACGACGCGATGAAGTACGCCAACCCCGACTGTGGGTACGACAAGATAATAACCGATGCCTGTATCGTTTGCTATAGGTTTGATGCAGTCTGCGAGTACGTCGGTATACTGCGCTGGTTCCGCGAGTCTTTTTTTAGGAAGTGGATAAAGTCACACTCTGGGCGTCGGTAATTTAAATTGTTTTTTACCGGCGCGTCAGGTAAATTTCCTAAATCTGACCGCGTGCAAATTTAGAGAAACACCCCTCCTCCCCCCTTTCCTCCGTCCCGCACCTCTCTCAGCCTTTCATTTTAAGATCGCTGCGGCCGGACGCAATCACGTCGTCACCGCCAGACGCAACCCCGCGCCGCTACCCCGTACCGCCGCCAGACGCAACCCCGCGCGCCACCCCGCACCGCCAGACGCAATCCCGCACCGCCGCCGGGGGTCACCGCCGCGACACGCAACCTCTCGCCGCCGCCGGACACAACCACTTGGCGATGGGGTCGACCGACTCCGAGCATGAACCCGGCGACACATCCGCGGAAGTACACGCACCGGAGGTTCACGTCCCTCTCTCCAGTGACGGTCAAGTAGTCGCGCCGGCAATTGAAAGGCGATACTTTGCTACTTGGGCAGACTTTTTCAAGCACCTGGAGGTGTATCAAAACGAGACGCACCAAGTTTTTAAAAAGAGAACTTCGACGTCTGTCGAAGCGAGGAACAAGACCCTGGCGGAATGTGGCAAGATCACGCCTACCACTAAGATTCCAGAGGCATTCGAGAAGTACTACTGCCGGCTGATATGCACGCACGGATGATCACGTGCAAGTCGTTCAGCTGGCAAGCGCGATTCGTACTTCAGTAAGTCGACCAACTGCGAGGCGCAGTTGTCTGTGACTGTGGTTTGGGCGGGCGAGATGGGATTTCGAGTGAAGGTGACGCAGCAGATCACATCGCACAACCACGCACTAGACCAGCGCGTGTACGCAAACCATCCTTCGATTCGCAGAATCGAAGATCCTGAAGTTATTGATTTTGTGGACGCGTTGCAAGCCGCTGGGGCGAAGAACAAGCTGATCATGAAATATTTGAGGCAAAGAACGGGTGCGTTTATGGTGGATCGTTTATTTGTTTCTTTCGATGACACTAATGCTAGACTGACCTAGGGAAGCAAGTTACCTTGCGGGATGTTCACAACCTCGTCGCCAAGCTAAGAGATACGCGTCGAGGGGCAACTACGGTTGAATCCAGACTGGAGTGTTGCTTGAGGGGATTTTGCTCACAGACAGGCAACGCTGCAGCAATTTACGTTGACGATGATAAGTTGGCTCAAACGATCACTTTCCAGACACAGCAAATGTGTCGCTTCTTCGAAACCTTCCCGGAAGTAATGATGATTGACGCCACCCACAACACGAACGACTCACGGTATAAGCCGTTTAGCTTTATGATCCACGATGTCTTCGGCCATGTAAGTCTGTACGCTATGTTCATGGTGTGTCTATTTGTGACTCATTGTGTCTGTTTGTGTCTTTATTGTATGTTGTGCCAATTTGTATGGTGTGTGCCTTTTGTACTAAAGGGACAGTACGTTCAGCACGCGCTGATGGAGAATGAGAGCTCGGAGTGTCTGACGGATGCAGTAACTTCGTTCAAGTCTGTAAATCCTACATGGGAAAAGGTTCGCGTCATCATTGTTGATAAAGATTTCGGTGAGATATCCTTGCTACAGTCCCAGTTTCCAGGAGCTAGAATTCTCCTATGCGTGTTTCATGTGGTGAAGTATCTACGAGGGGAGATGTCCAAACGCGAGTATGGGGTCTTCGATCGCGAAAAAGTGGAGGATGCTGTTCACATGATGCTAAACGCCCCGACAGAGGCTGCGTATGATACTGCTCGCAAATATTTGTACTATGTCGTCGAGGGCAAGCAGATTGCGTCCGGTGAGAACGTTCCTGAGCCAGTACACCCATTTTTAAAGTATTTTCGCGCGAATTGGCACCAGTGCAGAATAATGTGGAGTCGATTTGGTCGTTCGGACGTGCCACACTTGGGGAATACAACAAACAAGCGGTATGTTAATGAATGAAGTTGGGTCGTTGGTTTTCTCTAACCTAATCTTTTTGTTGCCATTTATTTCTTAGACTGGAAGCAGAGTGGGGCCACCTGAAGGATGTATTGAAGCCCACAATGATGCTAGATGAGTGCGTGGATACTCTGATTGTTTTGCAGACTATTGCTGAAGTCGAATAACCGCGTGTGCAGTTCGTTTCGTGTGACGGACTCTTCACTGCGTGCAGATCGTCATAAAGTTCTTAACGGGACGAACAAGTTTCGGACTGCGCATGATGTCTGCTGTCGTGTTGCGGATTTAATGAGTCGCAACGGCACTCTGGTTTACCTGAAAATGCTAGAACCACTGAAACTTTTCGAGGATGTGGTGAAAGACGGAGAGGCACCAGATATTACGCGAAATTCTACTGTGTCAAGTTGCTTCTCCGCCGTGGATCCGCCGTCGCAGATTTCGTCTTCGTGCCTGGATATCGACAGTCTAATGAATGCCAGCGAGTGCGATTGTCCCCCCACATTGGTACCTGCTGCGAGTGGCAGCGAACATGCAAATGATGATCACGACTCTATGGGTTTAACCAAGACCAAAAGTCACTCAGTGGAGGTGACTGCAGATACTACTGACACTATGGAAGGGATTTCGGACAAAAGTCACTCGTACAGAGTGACTCAGGACAAATCTCACTCTTTAGAAGTGACGGAGGACAAAAGTTATGCAGTGAAAGTGTGCGCTGAAGAAAGCCACGTGTTGGACGCGGTACCATTCCTACCCAAACCGAAGATTCAAATGAAGCGCCCCAGTACGGACGATGTTCCGAATTCCAGCTCCAGTGACGACACCTCCTTCTTTGTTTCTAAAAGTTCAAAAAGTAGGGGCGCCCTGCAGTGAGAAAGCGTCTGAAACGAGCTCTGAAAAAACAACGAATGGCGGTGTCGAAGGCCGAAGCCAAAAAACTTGTGCAGGGGACGTTATTGCCTGCTACGACTCTGTGCAATGTGTCGAGGGTCCTCAAGTCGTCATACAGCTCCGAGTCAGCGCACGACTTTTTATCAAGTTTTGCGGTGAAGATCGCGGGGCCAAGAAAACAAGCAATTCCCAAGCTGGTTTCTCCTCACGAATGCAGTGCTGGTGTCAAGTTCGTGTTTCCAGATAAATTTGTGCGAAAGTGCTTGCGGGCGCTAGAAGAATACGAAAAATCAAACCCAGATTCAACCACAGATTCCGAAGTTCGCGTTGATATTCGAGTGCCAAAATCTGGGACGTTCAGCAAGCGCCAGCTCCAGGTTATGGCCGAATACTACGAAGTGATGGACCAATTAGCACAAGTAGCTGATACAATCGAGTGGTTGCAGGCCACATCTCTGAATCGCCTAGCGATACCACAAGGTTTACATGAGTATAGCGAACTGGACAAGGGCAGCGCCACCAAGGCACTCTAGTGTATTCTGCTATCCACGTGCAGACCATCGCCATTTGGAGCGATAAAAAATGCGGCGCTACTGCTATTTCGACAGGAATTGTGGATAAACGACGACTGCATCATGCATGCAATGACCACGTTGCAAGAGGAGTTGGGCCCAAATATTGGTATAATATCTCCGACCTTTATGGGAACAAAGGATGCAGAGACCAAACAAACGATCATACACAAGTCTCAGCCATTTCATGAGCGCAGTGACTTCGTGCTTCTACCGTTACATGTTCAAAGTAACCACTGGTGTGGTGCAGTATTTGACTTCAAGACTTCACCTGGAACGGTCACACTGTACGACCCACAACAGAAGAAGAATCAAATCGATACATGCGAGGCGATCGTGAAGGAACTGTTTCCAACTACTGTGGAGAAGATGGAGATAAAACACGAAAAACGACTGAAACAAGCGGATGGAGTGAACTGTGGCCCGCTCGTGTTGCATTTTTTCGAGTGTTCGATACGCGGTATCGCGTTAGAGGGTCCAACAATTTCACTAGCGCTCTTGCGATACATCCGCCTGAGGTACCTACTGAAGTCCTTGCATGTTTAGGTAGGTAGGGAACTAGTCGAATGAATACACGGCTACATTTAACCTGCATACTTGTTGTACATGCTTATCCTCTTGTCATCTTCAACGCGAAACCCATGTGCAAGCTGTAGCTATCCACACTCATTACAGAGGCTACAAGGCCCGATGATCTTGACGGCGCAGTGCCGCCTCTCGCTCACAGCACAGCGCGCTCTTGTCCGCGTACTTACGGATGCGCGTGATGTGCTCCTAGGCATGGGGTGACTTCATGGCGACTCGGTCCTCGACGAGGGCGCGCTCCTCCTGCAGCAGCAGCAGCATCTTGAACTGCAGCGACTCGCGGGGGCTCTGAGTCTGGCGGGCGTAGGGCTTGCAGTGCTTCCTGTGCGAGGCGGCCAGCTTCAATTCGAGGGTGACCCTGCATGTGGAGGGATTTCTGTTGGTTGTTTTGAGCTAGCAATAGGAGAGACTCTGTACGCACCGTCTTGCAGCCTCGGAAGCGCTTCTCGTAGCCGCGTTGGCGGCACCGGAGGCGCTCCCGCTCGTTCGTCACCGTGAGCACCGGTGCCAGGAAACTGTGCTCGGTGTCGACGTCGTGCGGTGGATCCGGTCTGATGAAGATGCGGGCGTCGTCCAAGGAGAAGATATTATCTTGAACCGAAGATGACGGATAGTGTAATGGGCTTACTTAGCCCAATACTTTAGCTTACACGTGAGCGCACGTGTATGAGGAAGCGTAAGGTGTATTT
>KE579889.1:0-12661 GCA_000443045.1 Phytophthora x cambivora | reverse complement strand
CGCACGAAGTAGGACGGTACGGACAGTTAAAGGAACGGTTAGAATACAACGAAGTCAAATACAAAGATTCAACTTGTTGGTTCCAAGACTAATTCACGACTGACCTACAGCTCACCTCGCACGGAGCCTCGCGGCCCGCGCTCTCCTTTCACTTCGACTGGATTGTCGGCACGCCAGCCGACTTCAACAGGCTTGGCTCCGCTTTCACCCCTCCGTCCTTGGTCCACGCCAGCGCTCACGCTTGAGCCGCGGCATAGTCACGACCTCCATCCTGCTGCGCATCTTCGCCGGCCACGCCAGAGCTTCCATTTGCTCTCGGGCCCACGCGAAACCGCCGCGCCGCCAGCTACTCTGCCCGAAACTTGATGACTGGTCTCTCAGCTCATCCAGAAAAGTAAAACCTCTCAAAGCCGATATGTCATTCAACAGGGACCTGGATCGTGACCGTACCCGGGACGGTTGCCACCATTCCCACTCGGGACAAATATCCCGACAATAAGTTTCGGATGGGATTATAAAAGCAGTAAACAAAAATCCCAGGGGTGGCTGTACTGACAGTCCCGGACAGCAACGAGGGGTCTTTTTGCATTTGTGAGCCCAAAACTGCGTGTTTTGCGATGTGTTTGCGCCAATCGATAGACATCATTCAGCGCGTTCACCCAATAGTCTTGCGTGCTCTTAATTCGCAAAACTAGGCACACTACAGGCTCAGAAGTGGGTCCGCGGAGTGATCTAATACTGAAACCAAGTGTAGCAGTCAGCCAGATCCAGAAATTGACCTAATGTTGCTTCCTCGGCTCTAGTGGCCATTAGGGCGTGCCACATCGCGTAACGTCGCCTCCTGGTGCGCCTACACAGTAGCAGCGGCCGAGTAGATAGAGATACGACTGCATGTTGTGGCGCCCGGCCCAGTGTCACACAAAGACGCTCCGAACGCCTCCCAGCCGTCACCTCCATGGGCTTCTGCGTGCAGCGAGATGCAAAATTGAGGATTTGCTATAAATGCCAATGACTGGTTAAATGCATAGGGCATCTTCACGAGGCCATTGGGCTAGCAATACTGATGCGCATGATGCGATGTGTGGGCTGCTTTGTTATGTTTCCTTATGAAGAATACGTCTGCCTAGTATAATTTTACGCTGAATGACCCCTCGTTGCTGTCCGCGACTGTGAATAACCCAAAATATCGAGGTGCTCGTTACCGACAGATCGGCTAGTAGACGTTTATGTATAGCCGCGCAATCAGCACCATGGATCATGTCTTACGAAGGAATACCCGCACAGGTAGTGTAGCAGGCTAACCGAGTCTGAGCTCCAGAAAAGCTGGCATTCATAACTATTCTAAAAATTACCCCACCCCCCCAAAAGGGTTCATTTTTTACAGGTAGATAGTATGAGGTCTGAAGTGAGGCAGACTGTTGAAACGATAGCTAAGGTTAGCAATAGGGATGAAGTTCGCCTGGCATGAGAAGCAAAAGCATCGCTGGTTGCATCAGCGAGATGAAGCCTTCATGTGAGGATGAGGTGTTTCTAGACGTAAAGGTGGCGGTCCAACATTTTGTGCCCACAAATCAGGCTTAAATTGGAGTGTAGAAAGGATACTACATGTTTCAGAAGCTGATGGTGAAGGGGGTGGTGATTATTGCGTCTTGGAGTGTATGATACTTGGTTCATAAGTTGGGGTGGTTTGTTTTATAAAAAGCGTCTGCGTCAATTCGTCATAGCTGCTAAGAAATATCGGTCCCAGTGAATTGAAGTAAATTCAGTATAAAAATGCAAGCATTTTCGCAAATTTAGTCTAGAACGGGGTGATCATCTCCGAAGAGCATGGTAGAGTTGGTCACAGACACATTGGTGGTATAGTGGTCGATGTGCGTGCAGGGCACGTTGCTGGTGAAGGAGCCGCTGATCGCATCTCGGACACGCTGCTGATGGAGGAGTCGCTGCGCATCCGAAGATCTACATGTGCTTGACGTTGGACTTGGACTTGTAGACAATCTCGAACGGAGTTTGTCGGGCGACTTGGATGACGGCAGACGATTATGGATGTAAATTGCCATCATTGCTGCTTCCGTCCAAAACGACTTGTCCAACCCAGCGTAGTGAAGCATACTGCGGCCGATAGTCACGATGGTTCGGTTTGCGCGTTCAGCCGTTGCGTTGGTTTGGCGCGCATACCGAACCGTGGGCTGCACTTCAATGCCGTGGACTTTTATTACGCTAAGAGCGAATTGGTCGCGAACTCCTTGGCTCCGTCATGTCGCACGAATTTCACCCTGGCATCAAATTGTTTATCCTCCTTGGTGATGAAGCGACGCAAACACCCTTCGCTTTCCGACCTGGCTCGCAGACACAATCCCGACATGCAGCCGCTGGCTTCGTCCGTGATCAGCAGCAAGTAGCGGCTGCCACCCAGCGACTCTTCCTCCATGGGCCCGCAAATGTCGAAGTGGAGGAACTCGAACAGATTGTACTTGCGCTTGTTCAGGTTGCTTGGGAAAGGATTTTGCACCATTTTCCCTTGCTGACACACACGACATTGGCTCGATTTCAATGACGATGTTGGGATTTTCGCACCCGTGACCATGCCACTTGAGAACATTTTCCAAAGAACGTCATTCGGCGCGTGGTCCATATGCACATGAATATCGACCGCATTGATCGACGCCTTGGACACCGAATTCGCAGCGAAGGTTGGGACTCGGTGCATCGATCAGGTTCGCGGAAGCCACGACTTTCTTCGACTTTTTCAGTGCGATGTGCATATCACTACCATCAAAAACCACCTTGAGATGTCCGCTTTGGTTGATCTGCGGTACCGAAAGCAGATTCTTGTTCATGCATGGTACGTAAAGTGCACCTTGAATGCGGATGTCGCGCCCCTTGCCGTTAGGCAAAGGGATCCGCTGCATGACCGTCCCGACCCCCATGATCTTAGCCGTAATGCCGTTTGCGACCGTGAATTCACCTTCGTCGCACATTTTGATCTCGACAAACTTGCTTTTTATCGTTGCAGATGTGATGTGTGGCGCCACTGTCGATCGCCCACGACCCTTGATACTTGTTGGTCCTGGAGACACCACAATCCATCGAGACCGCAAACGCGATGTAGTCGTCATCACTGTCCTCACGCCACTGGACGTTGTTCGCACCGCGGCCAGGTCGACCACGTCGTGCACCTCGGTTATCGTCCTTCTGCTTGGTCCAGCACTTTTCCACGACGTGCCTCCGATTTTCCGCAGCACGTACAGTAACGACTTTCACGCTCGGCGTTGAAGGCCCAAGCGGCGTCTCAAACCTTCCCCTGAGCAACCTTCTCGCCCTGCCGCTTGATGTGCTCGTTCGAGAGCACCTTCACATCGTCTTGTGATCGTTGATCAGCGTTGCTCTTCTCCAAGTTCAGCACGACGTTCTCGTAGCTCATNGGGGGGGCACATCCTCGTCCTCTATCTTGGCACCGATGCGACTGAGCTTGGCGCTGATGTTGAGGACCTCATTGCAATGATGCAAGACATTGCCGCCTTCCGACATATCCATGCTGAAGAGCGGCGCTTCAGGTAGATGCGACCAGCCTTCTGCGAACAACCCTACAGCATCTTCAGGCGTGACCACGGAATCCACGCTTCCTCGCAGTCGTCGACCACATGGTGGTAGTCTGCGTCCATGTGAAGTAGCATCAGTCTGAACGCGATGTTGCTCGACTAGACGTACTCGTCCTTGGCCCGCGTATCCGTGAAGCTAGGCTTCGTCTCCCGCTTCACGACATGCCACGCTGTCTTGGTCAGGAACACGCCACACTGTCTTGGTCAAGAACACGCCACGAATGTAGCGGTTCCACGTCGCGTAGTTGGCTCCGTTGAACTTGTCGATGGAGACGTTGCTCGAGGCATCATGCGCAGAGGACATATTGCTTGGGCTCATAATGGGCACTACCTTAATTTGAAGCAGCTTTGTGAATCTCGCTGGAACAGCATGCAAGGATGCTTTGCATCTTTGCTTCGTGTTCGTGGATCACTCCAGGATTTTGTTTACACCTTTCGAGATGCCGATGACCTACCCAACGAATTGCTTGTGCTTGGCAGGCAGTCGTTCTGGGAGACGTTGATCGACGCCGAACTAGTCGTGCGGCCACTTGCATATGCTTCTCTCAAGTTACAGCGAGATGAAAATACGTTGGCGGACGTCGTCATTTGCTATCTCGACATTTTTACCGGATTCGCCAAGTCCCAGAACGGTAGCAGTAACCTCACTAAGCTGGTAGAGAAGCAATGACACTCGTGTGAGCAGCTGCTGATGCTCTTAGCACTCTTCCTGCATCCACTTGCTGTAGACGCTCCCCAGAAAATTGTGAACAAGACCCCAATAACGAAGGTAACTTCGATCTGCCGAGTAGGTGACTATTACAACAGTCGTTTGGTAGGCGAAGACACGTCAACTCTGTTCACGGACATGTTGCAGTGGCTTCAGGGTGGTCTGGATACACCATCATTTGAAAGTGTGGGCTCTATTCATGGGTTTTGGCAATTCGTAGCCGCCGATATGCCTGACAGCAAATTACCCAGACTCGCAATTGTGGTGCTTTCGATTGCGGCTAACACTGCTACTTGCGAACGGTATTTCAGCGAGTTAGCCTTAATACACACGGCGAAGAGAAATCGAATGCGTGCAGTGAGCCTCGCTTGAGGAGGGCGAGAGAGGGAGGATGGTAATGTTTGTGAAAATGTTTAATTGCGTGGGGTACATGATACCGTTAAACAGGTTCGAGGAGTTTGTATATGCAAATGGGGGCGAGGTGAGGGGAGGAAACGAGCGACCTGTCGGTGGTGCACTTTCGATATCGGTGTGGCTGCGGATCTGGGTCATTACCGGGCAGATGCTGCGGCTGCGAAGCAGGCGCAGGAGATGCCCGGTAATTCTCCACTCCACACGATAAAAACTACTACGTTGTATATTATTGCTAGTCTATCTAACGTCGTAATTAAATACTCCTATCCCAGTCTTCGCGGAGCCCTAGTATTTATTCAGACGATTTTTACATCTGAGTAAACGAGAGGTCACTTAGCCCTTTCATTGTGCAACTGCATAAATTTACACTTGAGTTTAGTATGGACCACCCTTTTATAGCAACTGGACCGCATATCAGGCCGACCTTTCACATATAGCGACCTCTACACAACTTATATTTATAGACAAATTTAGAGAAACCGTTTAAGGCACTTTTAAGCTTTTTTTGGTAGGCGTCCAATGTACTCTGCCTCTGTTGTTGGGAGTACTACAGTGCGGTGCTTACGCGAGAGCCACGAGATTGGGCTGCCGGATAACATAGTCACATAGCCACCCACAGACCGTCTCGTGTCGGGGCAGTTTGCATAGTCAGAGTCACTGAATGATGTTAGGTTGGCGGCTGGGTTCTCTGTCGTCATATCAAGTGACCCGCCAAGGTGAAGGTCATAATCTTTTGTACCGGATAGGTACTTGAGACCACTTACGACTGCCTTCCTGTGTTCTATTCACGGATTAGCTAGGAATTGGCTGACTTCGCACATGCAAAATGCCATATTTGATCGAGTGTCTACCATAATACAAACGGATTCGCGATACGGACTATTCTATCATCGCATCTTTTTCTGCTTCGCTGCTAGGCTGGCTGCTAAACAGAGAGTTTAGCGTTCCGTTCTGTTGGAGTTGCAATAGGATACTGAGTATAGTCGCTGAATCGGTCAAGGACCTTCGTAGCGTACTTATGCTGGTGGATAAATATGTTATTGTCTATAGTCGTGATGTAGTGTTCAAAGACGATGAGTTCCCCCCTCTAGCTGACTTGACGATCAAGTCTGAACCAACGCCAGCTTTGCCAAAGGACCAACTTGCAAACATAACGGGCCCCGCACCTGCAATGGTTCCTCCTGCAGACTTCGCACCTGCAACTACTCCTGTAGATCTTGCGTCTGCAACGACTCCTGCATATCTTGCGCCTGCAATGACTCCTTCTGCAGATCCTGGTACCTCTACTGCTGCCGTTCCCCACAGACTACCACCGCTCAGGGAGGCTCTTGGTCAGAATGAAATACATTACTCTTTTCGAACGGAGGCCAAATCCGATTCCTCCCCACCCCCTGCTAGTGAACGGCCCCGTCTCACTAACTGATGACGTGGAGGTCACCCTCAGCTCTAAGGAAGATCAGAAAGAACAGGAGCAGCGTAGATATCTACTATACACATTACTAGCTATTCGGTATGTGACAGAGCTGCCCACGTATCGAGTGGCAATGAAGACTGCTCAGGCTAATCAGTGGCGCAAAGCAGCCAAATCAGAGCATAAATCCATAATGGAGAATAACACTTGGGGTGCTGGTACCCCGTCCAGCAGGACGGAAGATTCTCACGAGCCGATGGGGTTTTGTTGTAAAGTATACCGGCACAGGTGAAATTGATTGCTTTAAAGCGTGTCTTGTGATCAAAGGTTTCCGTCAGGAACATGGCATTGACTATAACGAGATATTCTCTCCTGTCATCAGAATGGAAGTACTCAGACTCCTTCTTACCATTGTCGCCCTTCTGGACCTCGAAATCCATCAGATGGACGTCCAAATGGCATTCCTCAATGGTTTTCTCGAGGAGGAAATCTACATGGCTCAGCCGGAAGGTTCACCTCGTGTGTAAACTCCTGAAGAGCCTGTATGGGTTGAAACAAGCTCCTCGTGTCTGGTACAAGACGCTATCTGCCTTCCTAGAAAGTCTTAGGTTCCACAAACTTATTAAGGACAGCTGCGTCATTAAATGCACAGTTAACGGTGTTACTTGCTAGGTCGCAGTCTATGTGGACGACCTTTTTATCATTGCACCCTCGTGGGCGAACTGAAATCCGCCCTCAAAAAGCGATTCTCCATGACAGAATTAGGGGAGGTGAAGTACCTACTCGGCTGGTCTATTCAACGTGACCGTAAGAGCCGCATCAGGCGATACCCTTTCTTGTGATCTGGTATGCCAAGGTACATGCACAGTGCTCGAGCATCAAGTTTGTCACGATACTGATCCGTGATGTGTACATATGCACTGCATCCGAATACCTCCATGTAGGTCATGGACGAGATACGACGGTATCAAAGCTCATACGGGGTTCGGCCATCCTTTTTGGAGCTGGGCGTCATGTTGATCAGTGTGGTAACATGACACACACATTCAGCCCATGCAAGTTTTCCGTCAAGTAGGAGTGCTCGCACTCGTTCCATGATTGTACGCATGCAGCGTTCAGCTACACCGTTCTGCTGAGGTGTGTACGCATTGGTAAACTGTGCATGAGTACCGTACTTCTTGAAGATCATACGACCAAGTTTTTCGTACTCTTTCGCATTGTCTACTTGGAGCCGTGGAATGTCATGGTCTTCAATAAGAACCCGAGTGTGTTGTAGGACGTGGACATCCCGCCTGAAAATATTAAAGGCTTTTCTCCTAAGGTCTTCGTAGCAGTCATACAGCTCACTACGGTTCTTGATAGGGTAAGTGGACATGAATCGAGAAAAATCATCGATAAAGATTAGAAAATAGCGACAGCCAGTGAGACTAGGCACAGGCAACGGACCACAGATATCTGAGTGCACTTTTTCCAAAGGAGATGCAGCACGTTCAACAACTCTATTATAATAGAGTGGGGTGCGGCTTTCATCGCATTCTCCAGCTTCAAGAAGAACTCAGTCAGATCGGAGCCCTCCTCGTACCGGATTTCCATCAAGTAGTGCTGGATGAAGTAGCGGTCGCCGTGAAATGAGGCACCCTCATACTTCTGGCAAATGAACTGGAAGATCTCGTAGGATGTTGTGAAATTCTTCACCAGTCGGACGTGAGTGTTGTCCATCGTTTTCATCAAGAATGCTTTGGTCTTGGTTTCTTGCCGACGTCGCTCGCGCGGGTTCAGAGGCTGGACCTTCATTTAGCCCCACGCTTGCGTTCCTTGCGGGCTTGGCTCTGGTTGAACGGTCGAACTACCGAGAGCTTCGTGCGCTTGGCAGATGTATCAGAGTTGTCGCCGGAGTCTTCATCGGAGTCGGACTGGGGCTTCTCATCTTCGCTCTCCTCGTCGTAGTCTACCGCGTCCGAGTCGACCTCGACGCTCTCAGACGACTTGGGCTTCGGTGCGTCGTCGGAGTCGGACACATCGCTCGCGCTCTCATCGCTTTCTTCCACAGAGATGCCATCGTAGTTGGGCTTCTGCACGTAGCCGAGTAGATGCTTGCCGTCGAGGGCCGCGCACACGCGAGTCTTCCACACGTCGAAGTTCTCGGCGCCGATGAGGCGCGGGAAGTCGTCGCTTGAGGCTTGGCTTGAACTCATAAGAAGGCGTGAGCAGGGAGCGTAGGAACGTAGAGAAGAGTAGGTAAGTTGGAGCCGTCAAAAGACGAAGTGAGCTTTATTAACGAGTAGATCTCCTGCAGGACAGCAGGAGATGGTTCGTGTTGAGTCCTTATGAGCCTGTTACTATGGCTCACTGTATTACATACTAAATACCTGTCAAGCAGGTATGACGGGGTCCCATATAAGTGGTCATCAGCTTTTGGTACATCGTACCATTGCCAAAGAGGCTACTTCAACAGTGCCAAAGCGCCACTTTAACTTATAAATAGTGACAGCACACCACTTCAACCTCAACGAGTTGTTCAGTGTAACAGGGGATATTAGCCAACAATTTGTCAATGCCGAAGAAGAAAAGAACAAGCACCATCACATATTGCTGTGCTAGCAAACGCGAGGCGCTCTAAAGACCGTCAGTAACTCCAGCAAGGACGGTGGATGACACTCGCTGAACTCGTAGGAGAGCCCACGCCACCAGCGTCGTGCTTCCCGCCACTCAATATACCGCTTGATGGAACCTCATCGAAGGAAGACGGGCTCGACTTTGAAGACGACCATCTGTTCACTTTAGACGCTATATGCAAAGAAAACTAGCGATTCCGGCGATGCTTACTATTCGTTCGTTCGATTGGATATTTTCGTCTAACATGGCACCCTGCAGCCGATCTGTCACAATATGCTATCAACAAGTTTGAACGAGGAACTGAGTGTCGTGTGGCCGGTCGACCACCGTGATCGAATCCTCCTGTGTTTCTAACCGGCACGCAAGACAGAAGCAGACAAGGAAGACGTAGGTAACAACCAATAAATTGTAAATTGCGGTAATATTTAATATTTATTCGCTCTATTGAAATCTTTAGTTTTGATGCGCGCTGTAACCAATCCATGTTTTATTGTATTGACGGACCTCTGACTCGCACTACTACTCCGACATTACTAATTCTCCAGAATATAGTTTACAGATGTGAAATTATACTGCGATGTACGTAACAGATCCATAGCGAGCTAAATACGCGTATTGGATTGTGTATGCGATAAATTTAAGGATGCCAACTGTATAGTCCATACGCATGCGACACAAAGATTTTCAGAAAGTTTTGGGGGACAAGATATTAATCTCCGAAGAAGAACGCTTACCCCCTCAGCCTTTCATTCCAAAATCAGCGTCCGCGAAGAGATTATCACTCCGGAACAATGTACGCAATGGCGTTCCAGCAGATGTGGCGCGAGTTGAAGAAAAAGGGCTGGACCTACTAGAGATAAGCAGGTCTTAGCAACGGCCAGTGGTACCTACCACCCGTTGGGAGCCTTAAAGAAACGGAAGTCATCGACTTCTTCGTTGGTTCGTTTACTTTACCGCGTTAGATGACTTACAACTTCTAACCTACTATTACCTGGTCAGAAGAAACCAGTTTGCTGCGTTACTGTCGTGGTTGGACATTTTCAGTCCCTGACTGCTACAACTGCTGTTACGACGATCACAACAACCTCAACATCGGAGAAGACGATTGGTTGATCTCGCTCGACTTGGGTGCTGATGATGACGACCAAGAAATCCGGCTGGACGAGGACAAAGACATAGAGAAGACTAGTAGTGTCAAGGACGACGTCAAAGGCGAAGAAAGTGATCAAGATGGTGTTGGTCAACATGAAAATGCGTTGAAGGTTTATCTCACATACGACGAGTTGGATCGCCTTCACGCGAACAGATATAATACATTTGACGAACGCCATTCGAATTGAGTCCTCCTCGACGCTGTCCCACGTTATGAGGACCACGGGATCCAATACGTGCGGCGCTGGCGGAAACCACTGGCAATATTCTATTTTTTCTTTTTCAAGGAACGCTTGCGCAAGATTGCACAAGAGACGAGGGCATATTGCGTAGGGAGCATTGACGAGATCGTGCAAGGAATACAAGCACATATTCGCGCTCGACAAGAGACGACGTCTTCGACTATTGTACTAGTACAAGGCCAGTTGCAACCTTTGGTGGCCACTGGTACTGATGTGTGCACGACGTTCGTTAAGAAAGTCAAACAAATTCACAGACGCTGTGTCCATTTACTCCAAAGTGCAACCGCTGACTCGGCCCCTTGATTTAAAAGTGAATCTATACCAGTGTTAGTCTCCTAAGTGCTCGTTGTGACCCAGATCCTAAGATCTGTAGAAGGCCACGTGAGTCCGGCTCCTGGAGTCGGCTTGAGTGTTGAGCTGCTCCTGAGCTAAATGGGTTTGACGAAGTTACTCTTCTCGCTCGGCCACTGCTCGCTCATGTGCTGCTTGCGCTTGAGCATGTTCTTCCTTCAACCTCAGCAACTCCACTTCATGTTCAGCTCGAATCTTGGCTGCACGCTCATCGTGAACTCTCTGCAACTCATCCTGTCTGGCTTTGATAACACCCTCTTGTGATGGAGCGGGAGCGCGGTAGCATTATCGGCTTGCGCAAGGGTAGCCGTAGCATTCACGGTATTGCCGCCCTAGAGTCGGTCGCACCTTGAAGATGCGCTCGTGAAGCGTGATCGTTTGACTGCGTTTCGGCACACGATTGCGGATGTAAGCCGCATGGATGATAGCATCCTACCATAAGTAGTGGGGAAGCTTCGAGTCGATGGGCATGGCCGCAGCCATCATGGTCACCGTCCGAATCCGAATCGCACGCTTGGCGACACCATTTTTACTGCTGCGATAACGTGCAGTGAGTTGGTGGCAAAGGCCTTGGCCAGCGACGTGGGCGCGGAAATCAGCGTTGAAAAATTCGGAGCCTTCGTCCGTGCGCACCACTATGAGCGAAGAACCGGAGACTTTTGCCTGCCTCTCAATGAGGCGGAGGAAGTCGGAGTTCTTCTGTTTCGCCTCATCATTCGACTTCATACTATGGGCCCCGATGTAGTCGTGCTAGACAGCTACAAGGAAGAATGTACTGCCGTGATACGACGCGCGTGTGGGTCCGGAAACGTCAATATGGCAACCCCTGCAGCCAGCTCGTCGGGGCTGCTGCGTTTACGCGGAGCAGGCGCCTTGGTGATCTTAGCGAATGCGCATGCCTTGTATATTGGCGGTGGATGTCCAGACGTGAGCGCAACACCATCAACCGCGTTGCTTGAAGCGAGTCGTCGGCATGCGTCGACACTAAAGTGGCCGAGTTTTCGATAGAGTTCCGAGAGTGCAACAGCACGAGTCTGGCGAGCTACGAAGGCAGTGGTCACAGACTGTTGGTACTGTGACTCCGGCGTGGGGACTTCGTAGACACCATTGTGCTCATGGGCTTGGAAGAGAGGCTTGCGCTGCTTACCGCGCGTATCACTAAAGCCGTTTTCGTCGAACCGGATAAGGTAGTCGTCTTGGACAAGCTGCCACAGCGAGAGCAGGGTGACTGAAAGCCCAGGAATGTAGTAGACTTAGGTCAGCAGGGGCTCCTTGGGTTGCGTTTGACCGCCAAAGATCACAGCTGTAGGGATAGCAAGGTCACCTACCGTAGTGACCGTAACGACCCTGCTGTTTGGCGACGGTGACCTTGAAAAGAGAGACGGTCTTCGTGTTCGTCAGACGATGGAGTTTGCCCGTCAGGTGGAATGACGCCCCAGAATCGAGAATGGTTCTGGCCCACCCAACGCCGGATCTTCACTCATCATCCGTTACGGCGGCGAGCACGGCATCTTGGAGCTTGTGMTCCGCGTTAGTGTTGGTAGGGCACTCAAACRACTTGTGGCCCTTAGCTCCACATAGGAAGCATGTCGYGTTAGGCGTAGCGGGGGCCTCGGCTCGCGACGTGTGTCCCCTCCCTTCAGCTGGATGRCCGCRCCCACCACGGCCTCCGCGACCGCGGCCTCGACCACGGCCTTGGCCGCCCCAGCGCCTGCCTGAGGGCTTTTACTTGCGCTTGACGACAGCTGCCATGGCGGCTCCGCTGGCGGCGGCAGCCGGCTGACCATCGTTGGTCTTCCTGCGCTTGTGGAACGAGGAGGCGATCCTGGAAATGGAGTTTTGAGAACCGTCGGACTTAAATATGGGTCAACTCTTGGACCACAGCATCCAGAGCATCCAAATGACTGGCTTTGAGAGCAAGATGGGCACGCACGAATCCTCCGAGTTGAGCCGAGAAACGCCAGTAGGCTTTCTCAACGAATGTTTCGAGGACCTCACTGGCG
Source organism: Phytophthora x cambivora (assembly GCA_000443045.1). NCBI lineage: Eukaryota > Oomycota > Peronosporomycetes > Peronosporales > Peronosporaceae > Phytophthora > Phytophthora x cambivora. The sequence continues at coordinate 161 of KE579889.1, read as the reverse complement.
TTGGTCTCGACCTCAGTGCCGCCAAAAAGCGCCTCCGCCAGAAGCCGAGTGGTACGTCTCAGTGGCGCCTTTTGTCGAAGCAGGGATTAGGTCAAGTATGGTCAATGCCGGAAGCATCGATGAGAAGCGGTCGATGAGTTGAGCCCCAGCTTGGTCAAGAG
>AUVH01072564.1:0-13004 GCA_000443045.1 Phytophthora x cambivora | reverse complement strand
GTCGTCTTCAATTCAGCACCATGCTCATTGCAGTAAGTCTCGAGCTCAGTGCTTATAAACTCACCACCTTGGTGACTCCACAGCCGTTCGATTTTGCACTCGCGCAGTTGGGTACATTGTCGATTCATCAGGATCTTGAAATGCAATGTTGCCTCACTCATGTGGTGCATCAAGAACGCTCACTTGAAGCGCGTTGCTTCATCCACTACGAACAGGAACATGCTGCATCCTCCAATAGTGGCAGGCTTAACCGAACAAATGTCCATAATCAATACTTGCAGCGGTTTGGAGTCTCGTTTTCAATTCTTGCATGAGTCATTCGTTTGGATTTCGCCTCAGCACACGCAACACCCTCGTAGGAAGTAAGCCCTTTGCATTTAGCGTTACTCCGACATCAATTTTGTGCGCAAGTCGCTTCACAGTGTCTATGGACACATGCCCAAACGCTGGTACAGCAGCTCCATGTGCTTCTTGCTGACCATGTCTTGGCTCAGAGCTGCAATGACCACGACACCAGGGATGCGCTCGGTGCGCAGGCGATAGATATTCTCATGCATGTCTAACTTCAGCACAGTGTCCGGCTTGAACAACCACGCTGTGCGATGGTCGGAAAAGCACGTCGACCGATAACGACCGGTCATCTGCACGTACCCGAGGCTGATGAGGTTGACCTTGGCGTTAGGGGTGTAGACCACTTCGTCCAGCAGGCGGCCTTCCACCATTACAGTGACCTGGTTACCAACACGCAGTAACACAGACCCGCGAATGCACGCGTGTTCATTCGTTCTGTTTGCAAAATCAAGACGGCTCGTCACATCTTCACGAATCGTGGTGAAGAGCGCGAGGTCGCCACACACGTTGGCCTGGGACCCTGAGTCCAGGATCCACTCGACCACATCTGACTGACTTACTTAGACGGCATACACTTGCAGTGGTTCAGTGTAGCGAGGCGGCGAGTATCCACCAAATTCAAAACGTCTGGGCTGCTGCCTTTGATTCCAATAATTACGCTGTGACAGCATGCCACGGCTCCCTGTGGCTCACCGCGCCACTGCTGCTATTGTGGCTGCGGCCCGTAGTGAATTGGGGTGGTCCATCACGCCGCTGCATATGCGGAGGCCCACCTTGGTTCATGGGCGGTCCACGAGGTGGCGAGCTCCGCCAGCATCCAAAACTTCGAGGCGGCGGCGGGCTTCTGCTTCGTCTTGGTGGCCCGCGTGGAGGTGCATTGTAGTGTCCTCGCGATCAAGGCCGGCTGTGCCTTCTTGGCGGAGATCTGCTACGTCCTCGTAGTGGTCCATCATCGGCGTCATCACGCCGCTGCGATCGACTTCGTTCAAATTCACGTCGTTGAAAATCATCACGTCATTGCATTCCATCGCATTCGTGGCGTCCAGGTGCGCCAACACGGTAACCTTGGTGACTATCCTCAGGCGCAGGCGAACCCCCTCGTGATTCGCCTTGGTTGCACCCTGGCTCAAGTATCGGTCCCACCCGTCAGCACCCCTTTCAGCCCTTGACCCATGTGGTAGAGCACCTGCTCCCACATAGGCAACAGTCCACGCGGCGGTGTCGCGCCCTCCCACTGTCATTCGATGTCGTCGCTACCAGCACTTGCTTCTCTGCAGTCGTGCGACTGGCGTAGTCTGCTGCGGCTCGTGACCCTTTGCTTCCTCGCCATCATCACTCGCAGGCGAGGTTGGCGACTACACGGGCGACGTAACAGCGGATGGCATCCTACTTGCACCTTGCATCGTCTCAGCCGCGCCAGGCGGTGATGTCAATGAAAATCCATCAAAGAGTTGGAGGGGTGCAGCTGCATGTTGATCAAGTTGAACAACTCTCACTGAGGTTATGAGAGGGGTGGGTAGCTGTCTGCTCTACAGTCTGTCCTTCTTCCTCTTCTCTAACTCGGGCGCGAGGCGGAGGGAAACAACCTTGCATTTCTTGAAGCTAAGAACATCAAGGCAAAATCACACGGAACGATTGTTTGCTCAGGTTCTCAAGCGAATGCATGCAGAAGACAAGCTAAACCAACACGTCAGCAGGTACCAAAAGCTTCACCAGGAGGGTAAGGCCGTCGAAGCATCTTCACTGCACGTGATCAAGCTCTGCAGCAACCAACAGGGAATGTGATTCAAGTGTGAGACGCTATGCTATTGCATTGTTAAATCATCATACATGCATTGGTACACAAGGTTGTCTACTTCCATGAAGCTCATCCCATTCCTTCTCACCTCGATCTCGTCGTGGTGCGGCAGGCCTTGATCGCCGCGCAAGCCCGATATCCAGCCGAAATCTCCGTCGACTCCAACTCATTCGTGCCGCCGTCCACTTGATCACGCTGCTGCTGGTCCGAGGGCCGCCGCCATTACAAGGTTCAACACCAGTCCGCGCCGCCGTCCACTTGATCATGCTGCTGCAGCTGGCCCCCAGGGCCACCACCACCCGAGGCTCAGCAGCAGGCCGCGCCGCTGTCCACGCTGTCTTGTGTCGGAGGGCCGTCGAGCTCTGACAAAATGATTTGATGTAAACCACACCCACCTATCGAATAGATTGAATTTGACAGGTTGTTCAAATGCCCGAACATTGGCTCAGATGTCCGAACCTGCACGATATGGTATGTCGTAATAATGTTAACAAAGTCGTGCGGGGCACGAAGGAGCTCTGAAATTTAGGTACAGTGTAACGTTTAAAGGTAGAGATGACGCGGCAGTGAAATTGTGCATCTACTGCGCCTGCTTCGCAGCCGCAGTATCTGCACGCAATATACAGTGTACTTTGAAGAAGGTGTCGAGAAAATAATAAAAACTAGTGTGAATGGGATGACCACTGTGTATGTGAAAGAAACGGATGATCTCCTTGTGCGGCGCAGCAAGAGGATGAACATAGCGTGTATACGTCTGAGTGATTGCTGAGCTCTAAAGCTGTGTAATACTGATGAGCCGGGCTCACTGGGGGTTCCAGTGAACACAGCGCCTTCTGATAATTGGAGTATACCTTCACGCAACATCTACACTTCGCACTTAGCTGAGGTGGACGACACAAGCAACACGCAGGTAATATATTACCTGTGTCAGGCATTAAATCGTGTGTCAAAACTCGTAAAGGTTGTGTATCTGTACCTGCATAATTGAATGGTTCTTTTATATATAAATTACCAGGTTATTTGATGCTGCAAAATCAGACGTCCACTGGGATCCCCTCCTTAGCTCTGAAATAAATTTCAGAGAATTCTGCCAAAATTGTTGGAAAGCCTAAATAAGTACGTAAATCGTACAGTATGTAATTTTTAACAGGAGGTCCCGCTATAGTAGAAAAAAAACGGACCAAAAAAAGGGGGAAGCAGGAAAATATCTACTTGCGGTCGTTACCTTCGTACCAAGAAAATGCTACCACAAGTTAGCCCTTTATCTTAAACTTCATACTATGGAACTCATACTGAAGCAACGCTTCCCCCAGTCCAATGTATTGACGTCAACGACGCAACTCGGTTGGACCATATGATAGCATTTTTAGCATTTTGGAAAAATTGAGAGTGGTACCGAATAAGCTATGTCAAGGTGTTCTATATGGCAAGGCGTACAGTGCCATCTAGCCAATAACAACCCAGAAAAGAGAGCAGACCGTGCACCCTATGTCATGGTATACAAGCCTCTTTTGGCCACCAATTCACTGTGATATCGTAGCAGAAGTTCTCTTGAGCAGACATATAGTTGCTGCGGTCGGTGAGTTTAGTTTAGATGGCAATTTTGACGACTTTCTCAGAGCTCTCGTTCGTACCAACATTTAAAAAATTAAAAAAATGTCTTATGAATATTTAATCAAAAATGTCCAACGAAGCTCGTTTACTGGTACCTCAAGTTAACCGTAGCATGTATGTTGCTGGTCTCTACACTCACTTTTGTTGTGTGCGATGCCATAAGTTATTTCTGTGCACACACGTACATCTATTGCACATCTTGCCCATCCACCGCTTCCTTCACCTTCACGGGCTTCGGTTGGAGCTCCAGCTTCTCGAATAGAACAAGCTGTGCAGCCGTCAGCAGGGCAGCGCGGGGGCTTGTATATCCACGTTATTATAGGGACCCCCCCCCGCGCCCGCCCGTCCGCCCGGTGAATGCCGCGTGATCTTCTATTTGAATTTGGGGTTGTGCGGAGATCCAAGAATGGACCTCGGATGTGAGTCGAGCTCATGGTACCACAATATAAAATGTCTAAAATCGCAGATTTCTCTACGAAAGCAACACCACCTGCTAAAACACAGCGAAGTGCTTCATGCACCGCAGCCTGCTCCAACGTGACAGTCGTACAACTAAATGTCAAATGATACCACTACTGGGCGAAAATCCCAAGTCCATACGACTATTTCCGTATTTTGAGTTTTTCTGCGTTTCCTTCGATCGATTCCTCCTCTTAACGGGAATACGTGTTAAAGTACAGTTGACAAATCATTGTTTCAACCTAAATACTAGAGAAGTCGCATTGATAGAGCACCACTTTTATATTGAAAAATGCAAGGTGCTCTATTAATCCGACAGCTACGGCACCCCAATGATATGGTGATAATCGGTTCTAAAACACGGTGCACTCTCTTCCTGGAGAGTCAAAACACAGTGGAAAACGACTGATGAGCGCGTGCCACAAGCACAGCTTACATTTCCAGCAGCACCACAAGCCAATCAGACTTCGAGCCCCCCCCTGTGGCGTCGCGAACATCATGTCTGACGCTTAGTGGCAGTGGCCGCCAAGCCGAGACCACGCCCATTGAGGATACTCTCTGTCTTCATTAAGGACGAGCGTCGCTTCGAACACACCGCGACGGTTGATTTCATTATCGACAAGGCTGCATAGCTCATGCCGGGTGTGATGGGCTCGAAAAGCCCGGAGGCAAAGAGGTCGCGGTGATTCATGCGCCAGCACAACCTAACCATTTGACAAATCTGCCAGGACGAGTGAAGGGTTGGAGACTTTACGGCTTCCGTTTGTTAAGCTAGTGACGAGCATTACTATTATGACGCCAACACTCGCCTTACAGCTGCCCGAGCGCTGTTCAATATCGACCAAACTTCTGTCTACTAGGACATGGATACGAGAACGACGGTGGAATTTACTGGCGTCTCTACGGTTCGCTCTACTACAATAGTGAATGATACAGATGCACGACGACGTTCACAGTGACAGCGGACGGCAGAGTGCTCCCGCCTCATTTTTTTATATTTTGTCTACAATGGAGTTCTAGGCGGTGACGTTGAGAAGGAAGTGACTTTACTGTGCCTTGGAGATGTGGCTACATTTTTTACACGACAGAGCGCTTGGTTCAATGATCTAGTAATGCTGGAATGGATTAAAAGTGTTGGAAGCACGTTGTAATGGAGCCATCCGTCCTCATTCTAGATAGCTTATCTGTACGTACACAAGAAGCCAGAGATTGCCGAGGCGCTGGCTTGCACGGGCACTTCGGTATTTTATGTACCCGGTGGCTGTGCAGGTGTTGCGCAGCCACTCGAAGTAAGAGTGATTACCAGTGAAACAACATATTCGTCGCCTGAACAGTTCGCATTCTGTCGCCGACGCGAAATGTTTGAGCGAGCAATGGAGGGGCTACTCTGCCTAGACAGTGAAAAAATCGTTTCACAAGGCTGGACCGTTCGTGTAGCACGAACCACCCAACAATGCCGCGGGCTCACCTTTTGCCTGGAGGACGAACAGTGTAGTAGACTACACGGAGACTGTAGAAGAAGCCACCGTGTGACTACCTCACCGTACTTTAATAAAATGAGTTTTCCCTCTTTCAAATATCCATGGTTGGGCTATGTCTTTGTACCGTGACAGCATCTGAAATTTACTTAGATCTCATGCTTGGTGCTCTATCTTTCCGGGCGCTTTGTCAATACGACTTCCCGGTACGCATACATATCGTATGCATTTTTTAAATTCAATCTGACGAATCACTGCTCTTCATGAACACGTCCATCACCGCCTCGCCTGTCGAGACAGGTATGAGCAGCACGCTCGGTCAGACGTGTACGTCAACTTCGTCCCTCATACGTATCAAATGGGTCCGGTTGACGGCACCGCTACCAGGAACATCCGCGTAGAGATGGAGGAGCACACCAGCGTCCTCGCGGTGACACAGCTGCAGGAGACAGCGGCGCACCGTCAACACCGAATTTTACCTCGGGCAAGAAAATGCTGTTCTGGCTGGCCTCACAAGAGCAAATTCAGGTTGAACCTCTGGCAATGTCGGCCGGCACCGCGCTTAATTTCATTCAGCTTCACTACAGCTACGTGGAAGACGGCACCCATCGGATGGGCGACCCCTGGACTGCTTCGGCTACCCAGGTACCATCGACAGACGCTCTTCGTTGATGGTACCTTCCGGTGTGTCCTTGAACGCTTCCACCATTGCGTGGTGGTCATGTTCCTTGACGACGCTACTAACTGCTACGTCCCAGTCTTCTACTCGCTCGCCACAGGTCGCTCACGATCAAGAAGTGGCCATCGACCACCAGCTTGATTCTGAGTCGGTCGCATGCGATTATGAAGCTGCACTGATTGCTGCCATCAGAGACCAGCTCCCGAATACTACTATCAACGGATGTATCTTCCTTCCACTGGAAGCAGGCTATCCACCGACGCATCAAGAATCTTCGCATCAGTGATATTGAAGCCGGATTTGCGATGGATCGTGGTGAACATGATCACGTTTATCTCGACAGGACAAGTCTTATCGCTGGGTAACTATATTCAGCACCGTCGAAGGGAGAAGAATGTGACGTACTCCCTCAGGAAATGGTCTTCCTCCTGGTTTTACTTCCGACTGCACATGGCTGGCGATGATTACCATCGAACGTGGAACGGTCACGACATCAATCATCCTGTCATTAATTGTACCAACAATCCCCCCGAACCGTTCAACGTGGAGCTGAGCGACGCCGCCTCACTAGCCTGCCGCTGTTCATTTTGATGATCAAAAGAATTTTACGCCAGCGCGTCAGTGTCTCGCCGATGTGCTGGCGTGCTGAGCAAGAGCTCCTCGACACCAGCCGTAAGTGCTTTCCGTCGCCACCAGGTTGCATAGCTCTGCGCCACAGATCGCCGTTCATAAGCTTAAGCCAGTTTCAAGTCAGTTCCATTTTTAGTTGTCCACACTAGTAGCCTTGGTCCAGCTCATGCTGCATGTCATGCACCGCAAGTTATCCTGCTAGCATTGCATAGTCTCGTTTTCTTCGTAGCGCGTAAGCTCGTAATCCAACATTTTCAAGTACTCTACTAAAAATATCGCTTGTCGCCCCAGTCCTTCGAAAATATTCACCGCATGCCAACCGTCTGCAGCTGTCCTGGTACGTTGGTAGATTCCATGAACGAACGTAGTATCATGCTAAACGGTGATCACCGACGGCGCATGTAACGCATGGAATTTCTCGTTGCACTACATCTTAGATTCCGGCGTTGTATAGTGGATTCCGGGCATTGAAAGCTTGGATTTCTCATCACTTGACACTAGAGGACTATCAAATATGTGCCACAAGGCTGCAAGCCGGGGAGTATCTGTTATATCGCTAGTCAGACTGCCAGCACCTAGTCCAGCTTGCATAAGTATACGGTAGTCTAGGATGCATGCTCTTCAGACTATTCGGTGTGGAGGCAGTGCTTGTTGATTGAGTGTTGTCCACTACGAGTTGGAATCACTTCTACGTCGGAGAGAGGCCTATCGAATATCACTCATTTCATCTTGTGGCACCAACCAAAAGGCTAGTCACCTCTATCAATATGCGGGTTGCCCCCCCCCGCATTGCCGTACATTGGTACTTTGGTGGACCCAGATCCGGGACACACTTCACGTTGACACTCATCTTAAAGATCGAAGGTACACTCCTTGTTTTGCAACAATCAGTTGCTCTTAAAAACAGGAACCATATTAGGCAAAATTTAAATCAAATAAAAGAAGCGTACCATTAGCGCGCTTATGCCGAATGCATTATGCACTCTGTAAGCAGCATGCCATGATGAGTTTTGTGTCCCAACGATGAGGCTTGTCCTCGATCAAACCAGCATTGTATTGAGCTTGATCCCAGCGGCGGCATGGCTGAATCGACAGATATCACGCGGGGGAGGGGAAATTTCCTTGAATGACATGCTTCATCGGTAGTATCACAGGAAGTTGGCCTTGAATGAGACACCGCCCGTCGCAACTGAATCTGSAAGGTTCSGTCGGGGCTAGGACGCTTCTAACAAGGCAGTGAAACTTTCATAATCAAAACCACTTTGATGAACCGCAGAAGAACAGCGTAAGCATTACCAACTGATCCAAAGCCTTGTGGTGGGGATACATAACTCAAAGAGTGATCTTGTTCTCTACCACGTTCAGTGAAGCGACTATGTGCTGCTCTTCGTTTTGACAAATTTGAATTCGGAGTATCATGTATGATACACGATAGGGTTATAGCCAGAATTGGTATGATACAAGCTGCTCGTTACATTTGTGGCATTGACGGCGAATTCTGAGGAATCATCTGCTCCACGTCAAATCTGGCGTCGGCAGAATCAGTCGCTTGTAGACTCGCATTATGCATTATAGTGATAAAGACAGATCGGTATCATGCATGTCACCCACCCGTACCTTACTGTTCCCTTGCGCAACGCCATGATCTACATGCTGATCAGTCTACTGGAATGGGAAAAGTGCTGCAACGTGTCTGCTAGGTAGGATCAGTACTCTAGCACTGTTTCAGTGACGAAGAAGCTCCCTCTGACTAGACGACCACAGTTGTCGGAAGTGAAGGCGCGTATCGCCAACACAACAAGCAGCCCCTTGATCTGTATGCCCCCCCCCCTTGACTTGGATATGTTGTTGATCGCCAGCTGCTTCGACTCCCTTTTTTTTAAACGAATTCTTGGGATATCTTAGCACTTCCCTCGAACTGTCTTTGCACATCAGATACGTTAAAATTTGTTGGATACACATCTCAGACATGAATACCGACAGTGACACAAAAAGCGGGCGGACTGAATACCATCCCAACACAAAACGCTCAGACCCAAAAGTTGGATCAATTTGATTAAAATCACTGATGGGCTAAAACAACTTTAACCCTCATTCCACGTGGGCATGTGCGGAAACCCATTGCTCGCTCACACGTCGGAGGCTCTGACAACAGCTATACTTGAGAAATGTACCCTTTTTAAAACGCTTCCCGGCACCCCTTTTCTGTTGCTTTGATAATACCTTCGATATGACAGGGGACAAGAGCATCAAACCATATAATGGTAGCAGAAACATGTCGGAGCCTTTGACCTGCGAATTCGTTTGTGTAAACCGTATGGTAGCTCCACATTGCAGACGGTGCATGACTGCACCTGCTATTCATACATGTACATCGGTTGCACCAGTATATGTACCATCATGGATGTGGCAATCATTCTCAAGTGGGCCAGGGCCACTCACGACTTCGTGGCCCATGGCGCCAGCAACGTGGGCAAGCTTGATAGCTTCATGACCAAGGGTGGCAGCTTCGTGGGTTTTGGCGGCAGCAGCGAGGGCAAGCATGCTGAACACGAGAAGGGAGGGCTGCAGCTTCGTGTTATTGGGCGGATACATCCACAGCAGCAACCAAGTTCGTGCATGATCAGGGCTCCCTAGACGAGCCTTCAAGTAGCTCTTGGCGCAAGACACGGTGCTTTGCCGGACACACAAGTGTCCTGGTTCATTTCATTATGACCGCTCGCACCCAGCGAATACTAAGAGGTGACGAGATGGTCTTACTGGGAGTGGAACAGAAGACTGACCCGTGGTGACGCTTTTGGAGGTATATCACGTCTACTGTCCTGTACCTTCCTGGTGCTCAGTACATGTAGTACGCTGCTCAAAGTGCTCTTCCTCGACTCGTCCAGCCAGATCTTCTGGATCATCTACATGACTCCATGCCCATCGGCCACGACGTTACTCAGCTTGGTGTCGTTGCTGGCGCCGTTGGCCGCGGAGCTGCCCAGCCTGGTTTCGAAGTTGCCGCGTTTGCCGTCGTTGCTACCGCTGCCCATGCCCCCCCCCACGGTTACGAGCTGTCGCCGTTGGATTTCGGACTGCACTGGCCCCACCGTGTTCCGCTACATGATGATCTGTGACCGAGGAGCTGGCTGTCGTGGCGACGTTCTGAGACTCCATATTCTCCATTATTGTGTAGGAAACACGAATAGCAAGTTCAAAGGACCTCTAGACGACAAATATGCGAGTACAGAGGACCCCTCTATGAACGCATCAAATATTGCAGCTTGGCGACCATCTGCACGTTGATCGAGCGCAAAGTACGCTGGGTGCCGCAAGTCTAAGCTCGGCAGTACTGGCCGCGTATATTACGAGCTCAAGAGCGACCCGCTGCTGCTGGACAGTTTCCCTCTAGAACGCCTCAAGATACACCATCAGAAGCGGCTCAGTTATCCGGCACTTTGCGGCTCTCGTGCTGCCGGCTTTCGTGATGCGCGCGCTAGAGGGACAGAAAACACCTGGCAGAACATGTACAAGCGCTCAAGCTCGTACAGCGCGTCATGGACATCGATGCGGCAGAGATGCCGACGGGCCTCGTGGTCTCATTAGTGGCCATTGCAGGTCATAAGGAAAACAACATGCGTCGCGTAGCGCTCGAGACGCTGCGTGAACTGATGCTGCTGAATGTGGAGGTCGTAGTCGAGGCCGACGGCACTAAGATCCTCGTGTACCAGCTCCTGCAAGCGACTTCAATCGTGGATGATAGTGGGCTCCACGGCGCTGCGTCTATATGCAACGTGTCTGCTGTGTGCCTTGCTGCGTTAAGAGGTGGGAGATTTGCACAAGCGGTGTATCGACGCGCTGGTGACCCTGCTCACATGAGAAGAAGAAGTCGCCAAGACCGCGCTGAGCGTACCGGAAAAAAGTTGACAAAACATTATAAGCAACTTTCAAGCTGCCGAGGCGCCTTCGTGTCTTCTTGCTATGATATTGAAGTGACCCATGAAGCTGCTTCGGATGAAGGATAAGGGCACCAATTCGCTGCTTCTCAAGTCGCTCTTGCTAGCTGAAGGGCTGACCTTCCTGCGCGACAGTGGGGGGCTGGATTCATCCTACGCTGACAGCCTGGCGTCGCGACAAGCACATCTCGTATGTACATGCAGTGAAGGATGTGTTGCCCTGTTGCTTGCACCGCGACGCTACGGGGCGTGAACATGGGTCGAACAAAACGTCACCAAACACCCGTCAAACCTGCTCGCCAACCCGTATCAGTGAATGTTCCTACGAAGCGAGGCGGTGGGGTCGGGGCCAAGCCTCCTAGCGATGGCTGCGGTCCCTGCCGCTGGATTGGCCTTCCCGTCGTATGCCGTGGAATATGGAGGTGAAGATTGTGGCTCTCCAGGGAGCGGCCCTTCGTCTAATCTCAATTTGGAGACGTACATTGACGGCGCCATGCGCGATGAGGGCGAGGCGACAGACATTGACGGTGAGCTATGCATGAACTAGATTCGCGCCCAGGGAACTGTTGTGGATGCGCGCAACAGGCCACAATCTGTGGTAGTGAAATTGCAGCAAACACGGCAAGCTTGCTTGTTCCTTGGCACGCAGCCGTTGGAGCGGCATGGACTCGCGAATCCAGCAACGGAGGCTTTGTTTCGACGCGCGGATCGACCGGTAGCGGCGACAGGACGCTCGGCCTCCAATTTGGCTGGTGGCAGCATGGACTGCTCCTCGGAGACGCTGATGGCTTCGTCGCTGGACTTTGCCGATAATGGGTCGTCTTCCATTGATTGAGCAAAGGAAGGAAACAAGGATTGGAGTTCATGCAAGCCCAAAATGCGCTCCCCGTAGTACCTGGACCTGAGTGCTCCCGAAGGCTCGCTTTGTGCTCCTAGTGAACGTGCAGTGCTTCTTCTGCAACAGGCACCAACACTTCCGATGACAGCGGAATCGTCTGCTGCTCAAGTCTGTCGTGTCCAAGCGCGTGCCGCTGCCAGCTCTGCAGGCCAAAACCGTGTGCGTGCACACCACGCGAGGAGTTCTGCGAGCATGTGCTGGAACAGATCGCAAGCGACATCGAGGAACTGCTGCCATCTGAGCTCACGATGGCCCACCGCTGGCGATTTGTGCGTACGTGCGGTGCAACGTACGGCGTGCAGCTCGTCCTGCTCAACTACATCGATGCCAACACACGGTTCTTCGTGCTTGCACAATGCGGTCTGGATGGGACAAACGGATGTTGTGGCGCTGTAGCTGGAGGGAGGCACGGACGTCAACAAGGCAAACGATGCCGGGTAACTCCCGCTTTTTGCCGCTGCCCGCAACGGGCCCATCGACTCCGTGAAGACGCTGCTGAACCAAAGTGTCGGTCTGCTCAAGTGCAGCACATTCCCTATCCACACCAACATCGTTTTCCAGAACACCGAGATCGTGTCGCTTCTCGTCGAACACCGCGCGGACRTGGTTGTCATGAGCGTTGAGTTGCATGACGCCACGATGCACCGCGCTACCAAGCTGGCCATCTCTCAAGTGAGCTCATGGAAATGCTATTGCGTCGTGTTGAAGTACCCAGTTTTGGCATCATTTCAGGATCTTCCACAGCCAGTTCCCAAAAGTTGCACGGCCACGCGGAAGTCATCAAGTTAGCTGCTCCGACTTTGCCTGCGCAGCCATGCTGTGCAGGTAGAAGTTTTTTTATGGCATGCTGAAGGACAAGGGCAGCGAGACGTACAGCGAGGTAACGCTTGCAGCAAGGCCTGCATCGTGCGCGACGCATTGAAGGGGTTGGAGGGAGGGAGGGGGAGGATTATAGTCGCCAAGTTTGCGGGGTCTGTACTAGTGTTGATGAGGAAAATCATGGTGGGCTCGACCAAGCAACTTCCCGGCAATGTCGACAATGTTCGCCTCCACCAAGATCTCCACGCGTCTGGCCGCCTGCTCCGCCACCGCCGGGCCACTACGCACAGCCTCACCTCAAGCAGATGAAAGCCGTTTGCGCGATGTACGAAGGGCGGGG